>PVKU01008084.1:0-78019 GCA_004027475.1 Anoura caudifer | reverse complement strand
TTCCATAGTGGCTGTACCAGTCTGCAGTCCCACCAACAGTGTACTAGGGTCCCCTTTTCTCCACAACCTCTCCAACACTTGTTGTTTGTTGTTTTGTTTATGATGGCCATTCTGACTGGTGTGAGGTGGTATCTCATTGTGGTTTTAATTTGCATCTCTCTGATAGCTAGTGATATGGAGCATCTTTTCATGTGTTTCTCCACCAAGCCTTATTTTCAAAAATTATTTTTCAAATATCCAACCTATTTATATAAAGAACATCTTTTTTCTTCATCTGAAAAGGAAAATAAAATCAAATGAGCTTTAGAATCGCTTGGAAAGGTAAGCTGTTTCCTCATTTTATGTTATGAACTTGCCTTTAGACCTATTTAAATTCTTATCCAAGAAAATGATTAGGTCAGCCAGGTTACCTGAAGAGAGGCTATCTTTAGAAAGGGAGGTATCAGAGTGGAAAGCGACAGTCCTCACTAAAGTTTTTGAGGAAGTATTTTTCAGGTCTCTCTTTTTCCTCTCTCATTTTCCACCAAATGCCTATTTAATTCTGTGTACTTTGCTTAAAGGGCTTAAGACAGCACTCACTCACTACCGCACGGTTTCTGGCGGTCAGGGAGCTGGGCACCACTTGGTAGGGGAGCTCCCTGCCCAAGACTCCTCACAAGGCTGCATTTGTACTCGGTTTTCGGAACCCTGGAGAGTTAGAAGCGAGCAGAGACTACCAGCATCGTCGGTAGGAGAGAATTTCAAAATTAAATATGAACATTATTGTTAACAAGTTATACATTGTACTTTATATACTTCTTTATATAGACCCTGAAAGGTATATCAAAAGCAAAGAATTAGAACAGTTTCTTCTACTTAAAAATATATTTCTGGACATGGGAGATTTGAAATTAGGAGAGATGTGCATTAGTCAGACTGTGAAGCTGGAGGCTTGTTGAGTGTTTCCTGCTGACTACCAACACCTACGTGAGCCCTGCACAGGGACACGGGATTCCTTTGCTACTATTTATTTCACAGATAAGGCCTGTTAATAAACTGCCAGAATTTTTATAATGAGCGACCAGAGCAATGACAATGGAGTGCTGTTGCTATGCAGTTGAACCATAGGTCTATAATAATACTTCAGGGATAAAAATAAGTGTCCGTGCACGTGCCATAGCTCTTGGGCGCTCTGCTAACCCTCTCTACTTGTCTGCGTTTGTAAAGCAGGTGGAACCTCTTCATGCAATTGGGATATGTCTAAGGGGCTGTAGAAACAGAGGTTTCACTATTCTCCTGAGGAGTATCAGGTAGATTTTTGCATCAGTTTGATTTTGTAGGAAGCTGAGAAGTATGAGATAAGCAGTTTCTGAAGGTCCATAAATTTCCATCAGTTCATTAACACCTCACTTGCTGCGCCTTCAAGGTCATCCCATGTTATGGAACTGAATTCATTCAATGGGATGTAAAATGGAGTGAAGTCAGCAGGCAGCTTTAGGGAGATGGGAGTGGGACAAGGACAACAAGAGTGAGTACTCCTTTTAGGGCACTTTTTTTCACCACAAAGTTGTTGATTTGGTGCAAACTCAGTGATACTCAGTACACACATTTTATTAGTACCGTTCAGTTTTCATGGGAAGCAGAGGAAGAAAGAAAAGCAAAATAGATTCCTCAGTCCTAATATTGTTCAGAGTTGGTAATTTAGGTCATAAAGTCTCATCATTTTTTAATCAAATACCTAAATCACATGGAATAATCATGTGTCCCAAATGTGTGTATCTATTTAGATGTTAGCAAATATTTGTTAATAGATTAAAATACATTTTATATGATTTGCAGTGCTTTTTATTTTAATATAATTGATAATATTGGAGTCATCATTGGCTAAGATATTTAAGTTAAAAAGAGTGGGAAATCAGATGTTTACAGTGTTTTATAATTTACTTTCATGGTTAGTTTAACCTCATTTGCTCTCTTGTCGTTCTCTGAAATGGCCTCAAGCCCTAAACTTAGGCCAGGCGGAGGTGCTGAGGATCTGGGTTTCAAAGGTATCTTCCATTCCCCTTTGTGGGGATCATCTTTAAAGGGCACGAGCCCAGACCTTTCACCCAGTTCTAAAAGTGGAGCACTTCTATGGTGCTGTCAAAATTGCCTGAATTGGTCATACTCCTTTTTGGAAAGATGTGGCAAACTCATGTCAGCTAAATACAGTGCATAATTAATTTGGTTAGTGAAGACATCACACACTAAAGCTGTCTTGTCTTATAAAAATAGAATAGGGTATAAATGGCCCAAATTTAAAATTTGACGTTTTAGCCCTGGCTGGTGTGGCTCAGTGGATTGAACGCCAGACTGCCAACCAAAGGGGCACTGGTTCAATTCCCAGTCAGGGCACATGCCTGGGTTGCGGGCCAGGTCTCCAGTAGGGGGCGCTCAGGTGTCAACCACACATTGATGTTTCTTTCCCTCTCTCTCTCTCTCTCTCCCCCTTCCCCTCTCTAAAAATAAACAAATAAAACCTTTAAAAAATTCTGAATTTTTATACCTTGGTATAAAAAAAGAGATAGTATGGATAAACTAAAAACAAGTCTTATATACCTAGTACATGGTAGAGGGCTGTGTGGATTGGCCTTTTTTTATAGATCCGTATTCTACTCCTATCCTGTTTCCCCCCTCTCCCCTCCCAACTTTCCATCTTTGGCTGACATTTCTATAAAATTTACTACTTGCCAGGTACTGTTTTAAGTGTTTTACATACGTTGTGTTAATCTGCACAACAGCCCATGTGGTATCACTGTCCCATTTTAGAGATGAGGAAATGAGTGCAGAGAGGGGATAAATGACTTGCCCAAGATCACCCAAGGTCACACATGTATGATGGTGAGGGGCTCTGCAGCCTCCGCCCCCTCCTCTCCCACCCACACTATGCTGCCTCTAGCCCGTCCCACCTCTAAGTGATAATATCTTGCTGTAATTTTGTAAGTAACCTCAAATCATTTTTGGAACATGGTAAGAATACTAATAAACAAATAGATAAAACCCATTAGCGTATATTTTGCTTCTATTTTTCTTCAGTAATATTTTGATTAAGGCATTAAACTTCTAAGATCTCATCAGGAACTTTGACCAAAATATATCTCTAGAATCAGCTTTGGAGTCCTCTCATACTCTGTCAGATGTCTTAAGAGTAAAGAGTTTGTTTTTCCCTTTTTCAGGGTTTGCTTTCGATAATTCCGTTGTGTGTTGCAATTAGGTTTACTTGGAAAGCACAGCATAACCGGTGCTGTGCTGTGACAAATGGTAGTGAAGGAGAGCGCCGCGTTGTGAGCAGGGGTGAAGAGATGTGCTCCAACTAAGTGTTTTCTTTGGTCCATCATAGATTTAACAGGAGGTCAAATCCTGCTCTGAGGGACTGTTAGTGGCAGATACTATTTCTGTCACCAGGATGGTCTCTGCTAATTTTTAATGCAGTGACATCCCCAGATAGAAGCACTCTGTCATTCTCTCCCTCAGTCCTTCCACTTGTGGAAGGATGCTGATCAAAGGGTGATTTTTCTTGTTTATTGAGGCACAGCATTATATTTCATATAAAAATACCTTGTGTAATGGTAAAATGAAATTTAACAAGGTAGAGTAGCTCATTTTCTTTGCTTAATTTTTGCATACATGAATTTCGGACTTTAAAGATGAAGTCAGAGACATTGAGTTCTCATAAATTCTCCCAGGAGCCTCCGCTCTTCCTCTTCCCGAAAGCAGCCAGAGGTGACCTCTGAAAATGTTTCGCTGTTCAGTTGACCTAGAAAACCCCCGAATATCACATAAATGAAGAGTTTCATATCTTCATGTTCACTTTAATATTATATTTAATTTATTATTTATTATAAAATATATTTAATATTATAACAGAACTTGAGGTTTTTTATATTGTCCTTTATTTAAAAAATTAGTCTACTTATCACAAATGTTTTCAGAAGATTAAAAGTTTTTTTTAAAACTATGTGTTAATTTAGATCTGCCATTGGAAACAAATTCGCCCTTGTAGTACTTACCTCAAGATATTTTCTCCTTTGGTGGAGTATAGTTTGTGTTTCAGGTTTACATTTTCTTTTATTTTTAGACTTTTTCTGAAAAAATTATTTTAGACTTATTACTAAATTCTTAGTTGTTAGTTGAGATCTACTTTTTTAAAGCAGGTAATACCATTTGATTTTATTTTTAAAGAGTAATTTTAGTTTCAAACAAGCATTTAAAATAAAAGCCTAATTTAAAGGTAACTGTTTAAATGACATGGCAATTACCAAAATTATTAAGCATATTTGTTGTTTTGTGATCAGAACTTCATATTCCCAATCACATTTTCTGTTAGAAAGTGCAGTCTCTTGTTTTCAACACAGTCTTGACATTGATGTATCAGATTCCGACTTGCTGGAAGTGAGAAAGGCCTTTGACAGGTTACAGTGTTTACCTCCCACACGGGAAAATGAAGTTGACACAGTGTCATTAACAACTTGCAGATCACATCCCTGTTTAGAAGAATAGTCAGTATCTAATTAACAAAGGGATTTGTTTCAAAGTTTCACTTTAAATTGGCTCTGTGGACCTCATATCTCTTTCCTTAAGCCAAGGCTTCCTGTTGATAGTGCTACAACATCCAACATGGTGGTATTTATGGGAAAAGTATATCCCTTAGTTCCATTCAGAAGGCCAGACACCTGCATGTGTGACCCTTCTTTTACCTCAGCTAACTCATTTCCTTCTGGCAGCTTGGGGAGGAGAGCAGACTTTTCTCTGAATTCCTCCCCGTTGTCACCTGAGGCTCTTTTGGCTTCCTCCTTTATATCCCACCAGGAGCCCCGTGCTTCCTGATTTCTCTCTGGCTGGGACTGGGAATTCCTTCCCATCCGACTTTCCCCCAAGGTGGCAGCTCTGCCCTGTCACCCAGCAGGTGCAGGGGGAGGTGGGGTTTTTTGCTGGTCAGGGTCCCTTGTAAACCTGAGTCTTTTCAGCCCTTGGTGGGCTGGTGGGGGAAGGTGCTGCCTCTTGTTCTATTTAAGATGACAGCATGATGTAGCAGGAGGAATAAAACACATGGAGTCAGGATACCTGGAGTTAGCCTGATGCTGTTATTTCCTTACTGTGAGACCTTGGTCAAAACATGGTGTGTGTGTGCATGTGTGTGTACGCGGAGAGTAGGCTGCGTTAGGTTGATGCTAATGTCCCTTCCTGCTTTAACATTATATGCAATGATCACATATTTCAGAGGGGGGTTTGCAGATGATTATGTTCTCAAAAGATAGGAAAATGATTATTTCATGCACAAAATTTTACCCTTGGTTAAACAAGAAAATTGTTAGAATTAGGGTGTTTAGAGTTGAAGATATTATCAGTTCCTGACACTACAATCTCAGTGTATTCCTAGTGAAAAGCCCTGTGTCTAGTGAGGCTGCACTCCTGTTGTACAGAAATGTGATATTAACGTATACCTAAAATGTTCTGTTTGGTTGTTTTCTGCAAGTACAGTTGTCATTCTTTTATTTCTGCAACCTAACACACCGAGTGCTGCTGGGAGACGGACGTGCAAGAGAGTGAAGTGACAATTGGTAAATAAAAGTGCCATATTTAAAAATTTCCAAAAGCTTACAAAACTTAAATGGTTCATGGAATTTTTTATGTGAAGATGAAGCCGAAAAAAGATTTTTAAAAGTCACACTTTTGTGATTGAAAATCTATCTGAAATGTATCAGTTTCTTTTTTGATCTTCGTTCAAGGTGGTAGTCATAACTGAAGCGGTGCGTTGCCGCAGAGTGAGTCATCTGTGGGAACACTTACTAAGACTTTGCCAGCTGTCCATCTGGAAGGTGGAAGGTTAAGCTAAATGTGTGCTGACACCAACCAACAATCAATTTCTATTTCAATTATATACATTTTTTAAAGTAAAGTTATGAGAGACTGTATATTAGAGGCCAAATTTGGTGAGGCTTCTAATGTTTTACTATATAATAAATTAACTATAAGGTGGCAATATTTTAAAATGTAATTTACAGCACTACCCAAATGCCCAGAATATAAACAAGGGAACTGTATTTAATACAGGGTGGGGCAAAAGTAGGTCTACAGTTGTGAGTACATGAAACATAGAGTTTATGCTCACATTATTATTTATTAGTACTTTATTTTCCGTACAGACCACTGTAAACCTACTCTTGCCCCACCCCGTACAGTAGTGAAAAGATTGTGGACTCTGTTTCCGACACCACCCCGACACCACCCCGACACCCGAAGGCTAAAGATGCTAGGAGCCATTCTGCGGTTATGCCTCACTCAGGGAGGGGCAGTTGCGGTTTGTTCCCCCAGACCAGCCCCATTCCTTGAATACTTGTGACTGATGAGGCTGATGTGCAGGGGTGAGAATGAAGGAATTCGCGGTGGGGTGGTATCATGGGGACTTATGTTGAGAGCCTGAAGAAGCAGATCACGGGGCAGAGCGGGATTAGTGCCTTTTAAGAGAGGGTGGGGAGATTGGGGAGGAGTGAGCCCTTGCTGTAGGTAGTCCTCAACAGCCCTGCCTCCCAGCTGTTCCCTTTGCCATCGGATGCTGAGTGACTGGACACTGCGGACAGTCGGGGACGCGGAGGGGGATCAGGAAGGCTAAGTGGCTCCGTGGGATCCACACCACACACTCAGGCATCTGGCACCATGTTCAGCCTCCTGCAGCAAATTTGCCAACTAACCATTATTTAGAAATTATTGAAATTCTCACCACTAATAAACACAGACTACCAGCAGGTGGTAAAAAGTGTTGTTCAATTTCTATTATTAGATTGTGTTCCATCTGCTAATGGTAAAAATGTCAGTGGTTGTGGGGTTTTTTTAAAAATATCTTAATTGAGGATTACTGAGGCAAACATATTGTAGAATATTTCTTACTGGTTATGGGATATCAGTCTTCTTTAAATAGCAGTTAATAAATAGAAAGGTATTTCATGCTGATTCTAAGTAGCCATGTCCATAGTTTTCCTTATTAAAAAAATGTAGGTTAGACTCAATTGTGTGTTAAGAAATGATCACAAGATATTAGGTAAATTGTAGAACATTTTTCTGCTTTCTTGTCCATTATTTTTTTCTTTTTTTTTTTTTTTAACATTTTATTTATTTATCTTTAGAGGGGAAGGGAAGGAGAGAGGGAGAGAGGGAGACAAATATCAATGTATGGTTGCCTCCGGTGCATCCCTTGCCGGGAACTGGCCTGCAACCCAGGCATGTACCCTGACTGGGAATCAAACCGCGACACTTTGGTTCACAGGCCTGCGCTCAATCCACTGAGCTACACCAGCCAGGGCTTATTTTTTTCTTAATAATAATGGAAAACATGCATTTTAAGGGTTTTTCCCCTCCACTGTATCAGACTTTATTAATTCATGATTGGTTTTCTTTGTTTTCATTTGAAATCATTCATTTCCCTTTGCCTATTTTGTTCTCAGACTTGCTAGAGCATTCAGTAGCAAATGTTAACTGCTGCAATAGACCACAGAGCAATTTTCGTATCTTTGAAAAAAATAAACAAACAGTATTGGAAATTTCAGCTGATTTCTTAAACAGAATCCTGGTTTCCCAAAGCACTGTTTCTTACAGTTAAAAAAAATACATATATAGAGAGAGACTTTATTAGAGTTTGGGTGGGCGGTCTAGGCATTGGGGTGTTGTTACCTTAGACCAGTGGTTTTCAACCAGTGTGCCACTGCAGACACACTAATGCGTCGCAAGAATTTTTTAAGACATACAACACCTGGCTATTTAGTTGGGACACTGACTTCTTTTCCCATTGATTGTCAACTAAAAAAATGACAACCACAATAATAACTGTCTGGTGTGAATGAATCAAAATTATACCTATCTTTTTTGTTAGATTGGCAAAAAATGTATTTTTTAGTATTCCATAGAATTTTAGTAATTAGTTTATGTGTGTGCCTTGAGATGAAAAAGGTTCAAAATCGCTGACTTTGATGAAGTTATCATAGCCCAGGGTCTGTTTTATAGTTTTATAGGTGTAGAAACTGAGTCTTAGGAACACATCCCACTCAGGGAGACTGACCTGTTCTGGGTGAATGGATGAACTCTCAGGACACTGATGTGTAGGCCAGAATACCAGTTTATTAACGTGCAGTGAAAAGGAAGGAATGCAGCTGCCACGCAGACTGGCCTGCGCTGGGTGGACAACTAGTTTGTTCTCCCATCAGAAAGCTCTTGGAGAAGCCGTGCTCTATGTGGAATGGTGAACATTTATCATTTTGGTGAAGTCCAATTTATCACTGGTTCGTGCTTTTCATGTCCTATGTAAGAAATCTTTGCCTAACTTAAGATCATAAAGATTTTCACCAATATTTTCTTCTATAATTTTGTCTCTTACATTTAGGACTAAGGTCTATTGTAAATTAATTTTTGTATGTGATGCCAGGTACATGCGGTAGTTGCATATGAGTGACAAGTTGTTCTAGCACCCTTTGTTGAAAAGACTACCTTTTCCCCATAGGTCTTCCTTGGCATCTTTGTTAAGAGTTTATTGACCATATGTGGCTGGATCCGTCTGGGCCTATTCTGTTCCATTGGTCCATATGTCTAATTTTATGCCACTGCCACGCCATCTTGATGATTGTAGGTTTAAGTGTTGAAATTGGGTAATGTGAGTGCTACAGTTTTGTTCTCTTATAAAATTGTTTTGACTTTTCTATTTTATCTTGTTTTCATGGAAATACTAATTTCTGTTAAAACGTTTGTTGTGATTCAGCCCTGGCCAGGGGGTTCAGTTGCTTGGAGCATTGTCCTGTACACCAAAAGTTTGCAGGTTTGATCCCCAGTTTGGGTGCCCATGAGAGGCAACTGATAGATAGTTCTCTCTCTCTCTCTCTCTCCCCCCTCACTACCCCCATCCCTCTTCCTCTAAAACAGGGGTGTCAAACTCATTTTTCACTGGGGGCCACATCAGTCTTGCAGTTGCCTTCAAAGGGCCAAATGTAATTTCAACTGCTTAACAGTTAAGGAATAATTACAAACATACAGTCCTAAAATTACATTCGGCCCTTTGAAGGCAACCTCGAGGCTGATGTGGCCCCGGTGAAAATGAGTTTGACACCCCTGCTCTGAAATCAGTAAACAGGTGAGGATAAAAAAAAAGTCTGCTGTGATTTTGATTGTATTAAATCTGTCTGTAGCTAGTCAGGGAAAATTGAATGTTAACAATATGGAATCTTCCAATCTATGAACACAACATTTACTTCGGTCTCCTTTATTTTCTCTCAGCACCCCTTATATTATTTTAATGATGAGTAGGCCATGGACTGTGGACTCTGATCTGTGTTCAGATCATGGCTCGGCCAGTTACTGTGGCCGTGACATTAGGCAAGTTACTAAGCTTCTGTAAGCCTCATTTTCCTCAGCTGCAGAGATAATACCACACTGGTTTTTGTAACGGTTAAATGAAATAATGTATGTACAAGGCCTAACATTGTGGCTGGAAGAAAGTTGAGTGCACAATAGAAGTTAGTTGTTGTCATCACCATCGTCATTGTTGTATTTGCCACCAACTACCGACAGCCTGGCACGGCTGTCTCTGCCAAACCGTTATTCTTGCCCAGTGACCAGACAGTTTGCAGCAGCTGCTCTGGGCTCCCTTTTTTGTTAACATGGCTAATGAACACTGTGGAACTCCTGCTCTTCGGGCTTCTCTTTTCTCTGTGCCACACTGACATTCTCCAGCTGTAGCTGTTACATATTCTTTGTTTGGATTATGTTAATACCATTGATGAGACCACAGCTTTCCTTTGCATTCAGCCCAGTCTTTTTCTGAGTTTTCAGTCTTGCATTTGCTTTTGCTTGGAAGAATTTTGTCTTAAGTGTTTTTCTGTCCTAAGTATGCTGTTGAACCCTCCTATTAAGTGTTCATTTAATGAGTTTCACTTTTAGAGTTTTGGGCAGCCTCACTCACAATTATCCTAGTTTTTAATTGAGTACTTTGTAGATTGTGCAATAACTTAACTTTATTAGGAAATTGTATTTTAAGTGTTTATACATGATTTGTATTTGTAAATTTTCCCTCAGTTATGGGAAAGTGGGGAAAAACAGAATGAGATTTTATTTTTTAAAATGTTTTAAAGATGTTAGTGTTGTAGCAGAAAATAATTCGATATTGTCTAAATTAGCTTGTAGTGGTGATATTACTCCCAGGCTAATGAGTCTGGAAAATCCATTGTCTGGGAATCAGAACCTTCACTCCTCCCACTGTCCCCACGAGGTTTGCCGGTCGGCACTAGGCATCACTCTCCCTCCCGGGGATCATCAGGGGAATGGAAGTGGGTGCTCATGGAAGATTTGGGATTTTTACTCTATGTCTGCATTTTTGTACAGTCATGATTTAGCTTTAAAAAGAGTATGCTGTGTTTGGCACTAAATATTTTACTCTTTTCTGGGTCATCAAATATTACTATGTTTTATTCAGAGTTGCTTTTAAGAATAAAATATGCCATTTTATAACCATGTAATTCTGGGCCGGGGAGGTACCCTATTTGTACATCAGTTTCCTTCTCTGTAAAGTGGGGATAAATGGGAAATAGTACCCATCTAGTTTGAGGATTGAATCGTTAAACTTTCAAAACAGTGCTGAAAATGGCAGGTACTCAGTAAGCATCAGCAGCCTGTGTTATTCTAGTTCTATGAAGGGTGGCATCCTATGCTTAATTACTTTGTTCAGTAAAAATCATTTAGCCAAATTGTTGGTTTAACCAATTGTTTCATTCTTTAACCATCCTGCTTACAGAGAACATACTGAAGGTTTGATTTTTTTAAAAAAATTTGAGTGTATGTATTCTTACTTAAGAGATGTAGGAGCTCAAAGATAGTCTTTTGACTCCATGGTGATATTATTTGCAAATAATTGGTAACATAAAGTTTAGTTTTATTTTTTAAAATAACATGGAAATTTTGTCTTCAAATGTTGAATCTGATTTTCCACAGATCCTGTGTTTTACCTTGTTTCTACATAAACTAACTGAGTCACAAGGAAGGTATTTGATTCGCTAATAGCCACATAGGAAATCAAAACACTTGGCTCCTAGTTTGTTTCCCCAGCGTCGGCTGATTCGGTTTCCTTAGAAACTGCACGATACACATGATTTATGTATTACATATCAGAGAAGCTTAAGAACTCTCTCAGTTGTTTGAAACTTGTTTTAAACACTTAAATGGAGTAATTTTAAAGAACAAGTGCTCACTTATGAATACATGCATATTTATTTAAAGATTTAAAATTAAAATATAAAATTGAAAGTGTGGATATTATCTTTATATAATAAATACCCTCCAAATTTTGTACCCCAAAGGAAATTTGATGAAAAAGAATTTAGCATTCAAAGGAATCAATATCATTTCTACATTTTTTTAATAGAGTAATTTCAAAAACAGTTGAACAGTTTCAGCTTGAAATGATAGTTTTGGCTTAACTTAAAGTCTTACGGCAGCCCCAGGAATGTCAGTTAGATATCCATTCAGGATCATGGCACTTGGAAAAAAGTTAGTAACAGAAAATATACCTGGCAAGAAAAATATTCCACAAAGGGAAAGTTAAAAGGGAATAGAGAGCACATTAAGGTAGAAACCAAAATTCAGTTTTCACATGCTAAAATACAGTAGCAAAGTTGCCAATTCTACTTTTTATGTATCAGTCATGGGGAAATCTGTTCTTATTTTTAAGGGGTTACTGATAATTATTATCATCAGATTAGTAATTAGAAGGCTTGCTCTAACAAGATCTGTGGAGGATCAGAGTCTGGTTGAACGCAGTTTATGCTCATCTTGTCTGTGAAAACATATTTAATTAATTTCAGATTCACTGAAATGGGGTCATGGCCCCCCACTTCTGTTCTTTGCATTTGTGTGGTGGGAAAACTGCCTTTGTTTCTAGTACCACAACTTCCAATTTAGGAGAGCGGGTTACACGAGGTTGTGTCTGCACTGTCCGGATTCCCCGTGAGCCACAGAAGTCCCTGTGGCTCTGTACCCCAGGGAGCTGACTGAAAGCTTTAACAAGGGGATTATGACATTTGGAATAGTCTCAGGTCTGGGTCACCACACTGTCAAACAGTGTTTGAGTTCTTGCTTTTGTAGGATGGGTGTTGACTGGCTTGTCTGTTTCATCTGCTTGAAAGATTCATATTTAGGGGCTGTGGGATATAGAACCGATTTTCCCACAGCTTCCTCATGGAAAGGGAGGTCAGCCTCTGGCCGTCAGGAGAGTGGTTGCTGGCAGTTTGACAATTACATCAAAAGAAAATGGCCATGGTGAATTTAAATAAAAGATCGTTTGGTCCAAGACTATGCTACACACATTTGTTATTATTTTGCAGTCTCCTGAACACTTAAGAGACTGAAAGTATATTTATGCAATTGTGTCACTACTGTAGACATTGAGGAAGGAAAATGAAACCCGCCCTAGAAAACAAAGTATCAAATAAGATTGTAGGATAAAATTTAAAAGTGATTTCCAAAGGAATAGGCTATTTCCAAATATTTACTTAATGTTGTTACCCATATTTAGAGTTAATGTTAGATATACCATAGAATTTTATGATGTTGGCTCTTCCAGTTTACCTAAGTTTCACTTTCCTCACCTACAAAATATGGATAATATCCACCTGAATGATTTTTGTGAGAATGAAGTGGGATGATATATGTAGCGCACTTAGCTTAGTGCTTAGCACATAAACACTTCCAATGGCAGTTATTATTGAATAGATTTTCGTGTCATCTACAGCAGAGTGTTTCTGATCATTTGTCAGTATTGTACTATACTGTATGATACTGTTTTTTAGGTTCTGGGCCTTCTTAAGTATAATGATTTTCCTCTTTTCAAATGGAGTTTTGACCTTTTCAAAAGTCCGGAATTCACAGAAGACAAGGGATTATCTTAACACTTCATGAATGGTGACGTTTATATCGGATTGGCTGGGAGCCAGGTGCAAACAACATTCAAAAGCAGACATAAATTTTTCCCCTTAACAGAGGCCAAATGGCACTCCGTCCCTGCATCAAGGCTTCATGCATCTCAATGGGTGTTATGTGCATGGAGCAAGGGAAAGGTCTTGCCACTAAAAAGTAGGTCAATGTGTCGTACGAGATGAATTAGTGTGTTCCCATGAGCTCATGTTTGTACTAAAGGATTTCTTTGTCTTGAGGACCTATTAGAGCCCAGCTAGCAGTGAAGGGTCAATGTTTGGTCTGATTCTCAGTGGTTGAATGTTACTAGGATGTTCTTTCTGAGTTTGTCAAGAAACTAGTGGTATTAAAGCCCTCCGAAAATGTTTATTAAAATCTATATACTGAACATTGTTTAAAGTGATACTTGCTAGGGAATTTATTCTTATTAACAAATTTAAAAGACTGACAAATCTTTTCCGCAAAAGTTTTAATATAAGTGGTGTTTGAACCCTTAAAGCTAAGAAAATTTTTGTTCATTGTCCAGAGTTCAGAAAATGTAATTCTAATTATTTATAGAATTATATTCTAAAATTTAAGTATACTTCTTATTATGCCACTTAATTCATAATTTATTCTATTCAATAATGCCATTTTCAAAGCCATTTTCTGATTATTTGATAAATTAATGAAAAAATAATCAAGAAGTAGATATTTAGAAATTAGTAATCAGTTTAAATTTTTCCCTTTAAGTTATATTATGTGGCATTTATCAGTAAAATTAGAACATTTAGTTGGTTTTAAATTATCATTTCTTTGGACTTACTGTGATTTTTTTTCCCCCTAAAGTTTCTCAAACATTTTATTATATATACAAGACTTATATGAGCATAACAGAGTCTTTGGTTTCTCCATTCAATTTTATAGATGAAGTTTTATACCCGGGGGAGAAGGAGGGTTTTAATTCTCTTCTGGACATTTTATGAGAAGACATTTTTGATCCTTGTCTAATTTGTGAATAATACATATTAAGCAAGTACACATTTCCAGTATGGAAAACAAAGTTTATATAGTCCTTTCCATAGATATTATTAGATATCCTCAAATAATGGTATTTTCTCATTTTACAGCAAAGGGACCTGAGGCCCAGAGAGGTTAAAATGCTTCACTTTAACAATGGACATTGCTTAAACAAGTTTTTCCTGAGAAAAGTGAAAAACAGTCCTTGAGACTAGGGAGACATGACTGCTAAGTATTAAATGCATTTTTGTACTCTGGGTGGGATCTTGGAGCAAAAAAATATATTATGGGAAAAATCATGAAATTCAAGTAAAACCTACACTTTAGTTTTTAAAAAATGTGTAAGAAGTTAAGCATTCTTTGGGGAACACAAGACAAAAAGTTTGAAGACAGCTGAATATATGAAATCTTACACATGTACAAGTAGATGTGAGATTTTTAAATCGTACTGTTGTTTTTTTTATGTAGAAACTTTGGAAATAACCCCAAAATGCCTATCAATAGTTTAATAGATAAATAAATGATTGTATAATTAGGCAGTAAGTACAATAAGCCCTTATTTAATGTTGATATGTTCTGAGGCCTTAAGCAAAAGGACATCAAATGAAACCAATTTTACTATAGCAAATTGATACAAAGAAGGATTAAATTCCTACAGCGTCTCATCCCATTATAACGAAACACTATTTGAGGACCTACTATACTACATTATCAGTTAAAAGAGGAACCAGAATTGTGCAACAAAGTTACTTTAAAAAAGTTAATGTCAGTAAATAAAGCAAATTATCAAATAGAAGCCTGTGAATAATTTTTAAACACTTTATTTAAACATCATACTATCATACAGCATCAGACTGTGCAAAAGGATTCATAGTGAAAATGAGTAGGTTCAGCTTCTCTTCTCTCCTTTTTCTGTCCTGCCCCTAAAGTTGTTTGACGTGTTGGAGTTTTTCCGGTGGTCACTTCCGAATCTTCGTCACCACGCGAGACGCTGCAGTGAGCACGGGGGCGCCGATCTCTCTTCACCGCCGTGATTTCATTTCCTCTGGCTGTGTACCCAAAAGTGGGATTGCGAGATGACATAGTAGTTGTTTTTTACTTTAAAAAATTAAAATAAAAATTAGATTAAAATATTAAGTTAAACTTAAAAAAATAAACTTGCATACTTTTTTCCATAATGAGTGTACTAATTTACATATTATCCAGTAGTGTGCACAAGGGTTCTTTTTTCTTATCTCTTGCCTTTTTGATAATAGTCTTTCTAACAGGTGTGAGGTAATAATAGCTCATTGTGGTTTCGATTTGCGTTTTCCTGACAATTAATGATGTTGAACGCCTTTTCATGTACTTACTGGCATAGCTTCCTATCTATCTTCCATGCTCTGTGAGGATATTAGTAAGTTTTTAAGTTTTATCTCCCCTCCCAGGTCTGATTCTTCTCAATTACTTTTTAAAAATCTTTCCTTTGTTTAGTGTCTCCCTTTCATGTTAGAGGCTTTTCTCAGAAGGCTTCCGTGGCTGCCCCTTCTCGTGTTCTGCCCCTGCTGTGGAGGCTGTCTGTCCAAGGGGGGGGGACTGGGGTTGCCAGCCTTGACTGCAGGTGACCTGGCTGGCCACTGCAGTCCGGGGACCCTTGCAGTCTGGGCCTTAAGGTCTTTTCTCTTGAACTCCTCAGAGTCATCAGAGAAATCTGTTTTCAGCTCCAGCCAAGGGAACAGAATGAGCAGAAAAATGTTGGAGAGTCTTCACACTTAATCTCCTTCCTCATCTGTGTCTCTTTTCATGCGGATGAGAGGCCCTGTCTCTGTTTCTCTGTCCAGAGGATGGACCTCCAGCCTTGCCGGGGTTAGGCAGTCATTTAAGGGAGGGAAATGTGCTTCCTAGACTTTGCCCTTCTGTATCAAGGCACACCCTCACCCCAACATCTGGCGCTACCTGGTACCATCAATTTCTGGTGGGAATTTGAGGGGCTTCCAGGTGTGAATCAGGTTGCTTCTCTCAGTGTGCCTCACTACTGGCTTAGGATTCAGCTCTGTCTGGTATGTCAGGTACCACTCGTTCTTTTGATTTTAGCTCCAAATGTTCTTAAAAATGTCTTCCTCATGTTTGTAAGGGTACATCCTAAAAACAAATCCTATTTCTGTCAATATACAGAGTGGGGCAAAAGTAGGTTTACAGTTATCTGTGTGGAAAATAATTACAATAATTAATAAATAATAATACAAGAATAAATTTTGTGTTTTGTGTGCTCACAACTGTAAACCTACTTTTGCCCCACCCAGTAATGTGTCTGTAGGAAAGCATGGAGGTAAGCTACGCGTGAGTTCAGTCTGCTCTGTTTATTCAGAGTCAACGAATTTGATTATGATAAGTGAAAAATAAAGAGATGGTGAAGTCCTCAGATTTTTTAAAATAATAATTCCATTTTGCATGTAAACTCTGAATTTCAGTCGAATTACTTGGTATGTATATTTATAATGTCTGCGGAGACTTGGCAGGAGCTTGTGTTCAGTGTTCTTTGGTGGTGGATCATGCTGCAATTAGTTGGACTGAAAGTTAAATTTGGAAGAGTAATTTAGACTCTTTTGCTGCAATGAAAGTTGACAGCCTGTATTAAAATAAAATGTTTAGTTTAGAAACCCTAAAAACTGACTGTTGGTTTCAACCAAAAGAGCTTGAATTAAACATTCTATTTTCTCAATACCATGTATACCTCTACCAGATGTCACAAAGAAAATCTAGAAATTCCAACTCATTTTTATTCTTTTATTATACTTTTAAAGTGTAAACTCTATAATGTAATTTTTGACTTTAATGATGTTTTCTTTCTCTAGGGAATTGATAACATAGCATCTTAAGGGACTTTTAATGAAAATACTATTTTTGATAAGTTGGCTGTCATTACTTGTGTATCAGAAACATTGTGTACATTGTTTATTATATATTCATTTAAATTGAGAAAGCCAGCCAGAAATTGGAATATATTTAGTAATTTATCCTAAAAGCCATATGAGAAAGCCATATGTTTTATGTTTAATGTTTGTATTAACCAGAAACTACGATTTTGTTTTGCAGTTTTCTCCCCTTCAAAAATAGGTATTGTCTATCTCAGTATCATTTTTGTTGTTAGACTTCTCTGCAGGTAGTTTGTTTTCCCTCCATCATCTTATTTTGAGAATCTTAATATCTGTACAAAGTTGAAAGAATGGTTAAATGAACACTGTGTCTACCCTTCATCTAGATTCACTGAGTGTAAACACTTTGAGCTTTCTCTCTATATTTTCAATTTTTTACTGAACCATTAAAAATTAAGTTTACATATCATGACACTTTGTCCCCAAATAATTAAGTGTGTGTGTCTTCAGAGTAAAGACATTCTCTACTGTAATCATGATACCATTTGCATCCCTAAGAAACAATTCTATATCATCTACTATTACGTATTCTTCCCTGATTTTCATGAGCCTTTTTAAAAAAAATCCTCTTGAAATATTGGGGGATCACTTTTTAATGTATATGATTGTCTAACCACCATGCTGTACACTTGAAATAATGTTGAATGTCAACTGTAATTGAAAAATAAAAAAAATAAAAAAAAATCCTCACCGGAGGATATGTGGATATGTTTATTGATTTTAGAGAGAGGGGAAGAGAGAGGGGGCAGAGGGGAGGAGAGAGAGAGAGAGAGAGAGAGAGAGAGAGAGAGAGAGAGAGAGAGAGAGAGAGAAAGAGAAAGAAAGAAAGAAAGAAAGAAAGAAAGAAAGAAAGAAAGAAAGAAAGAAAGAAAATGTGAGGGAGAAACATCTATTGGTTGCCTCCCGTACGTGCCCTGACCAGGACTGAACTGACAACCTAGGCATGTGCTCTGACAGGGATGAAACCTGTAACCTTTTGGTGTTTGGGGACAGTGCTTCAACCAGCTGAGCCACCTGGCCAGGGTTTCCCCAACCTTTTTTAGCCCTTGGCTCTCCAGCAGCACTCCCTAGGACTCTAAGATCCAAATAAAGATCATAGATTGCATTTGCTTGTTGTATATATTTAGTCTCATTTACTCTAGATAAGCCCCTCTTCACCAGTTGTTTTATAGAATGTTCCGCAATCTGGATTTTTCTTATAATCTCTTCATAATTGGATTTTGATTAAACATTTTTGGGGGGCAAAAAATGTACCGAGGTGATGCTGTGTATGGCCTATTTCATGATTTCAGCAGGCACATGCCAGTGGATCCCCTTAATGATGGTGTTTGTTAAATCCGATTACTTAAGGTGGTATTTACTAGATCTCTTTTGTAAAAGTGCCTTTTGGGTGCTTTTTCTCTCACACTTAATGTGTTATCTGTGAGTAATTTGTGCATATCCTGTTCCCCAACAGACTTTAACCCAGAGATTAGTATTCCTTGATCTTCCCTTTATTCAGTTATTAAATTGATAAAATGGCAATCATTTCTTTCTCATGTATTAGCTGGAATTCTTCTGAATAGAACATTCCTTCACCACCCCTTCCTCTTTCTTTTTAAAAATATCAGTGTTCACTCATGGATTTTGTTTTTACTCAGTGTGTTAGAATCCATTATCATTGCTATTTTTTTTTTTTTTTTTTTGATGCTTAAATTGTCCCAAATGTGGTTAATGGGGACCCATTGAGGCTGGTTTCCAGGTCCTGTTTTTTTTTTTTTTTTTTTTTTTTTTTTTTTTTTTTTTTTTTTTTTTTTTTTTTTTTTTTTTTTTTTTTTTTTTTTTTTTTTTTTTACCACATTCTCATTGATCTTTAAGTATGTCTTTGCCTTCTGGCATAGCAAGATATTTCAAGTTCCCTTTGTGTTTTTCCCTGCCCCAGATCTGGAATGGTTATTTCTCTAAGGAGTCCTAGTTTATTTCAGTGGGGATTTGTGTTTAGAAGTCAAGATCTGGGCCTAGATATGCTTATTGCTACCTGGTAATCACTGCTTTTAGGTCCTTTTAATTGAAAGGACTAGGGAATAGATATTCATGCTTTATATACTAAGTTTATTACTGATATTCTTTATTTTATTCTCATGCCATGGAGTATTTCTTTACCTTTTCCCATTCTTCTATATCCCTGGATTCCTCACAATATTAATGTATTTATCTAATTGTTTTTTCCTACAATATATACACAAAATAATTTCTCAGTTACTACACCCATATCCTTACCAGTCTTACTTGGTTTCAGGAGACAGAGATTCACTCAAGCTATTGGAAAGGTTAAAAAACAAAGGAGTTTGTGTAAGGACGTACAGTGGCCTAGATCTAAGGCAGCTTTTGGCATTAGCTGTTTCTATCTACTTGCTTTCTTGGCCTTGATTGGCATTTTTTTTTCACCCCAAGTGTCTGCTTCTCATCTTCAATGTTCCCAAGTGTGGAGGAATTTACTCAGTAGGTTATTTACCTTCTCATAAGTAACATTCTTGTTGAGTAGCTCCTGAGCCAAGTGCCTATAGTACCATTGACCAAGGTCAGGGCAATGGAGATTTTTTTTGTTGCAAACATCTGGCTGCTTTTTTTTTTTTTTTTTTTTTTTTTTTTTTTTTTTTTTTTTTTTTTTTTTTTTTTTTTTTTTTTTTTTTTTTTTTTTTTTTTTTTTTTTTTTTTTTTTTTTTTTTTTTTTTTTTTTTTTTTTTTTTTTTTTTTTTTTTTTGTTTGGTCACTGTAATCATGGGATGCTTTTAGGTTTCATGGATTAGGACAAACTGGCTTTTATTTTTCTTAGTATAGTTATAGTTCTTAGTATAGTTACAGAAATGTGGTTAATGGTACATTTTAAGCTCATGAGTAATTTAGAAAATAAAGTAGTAAAACATGTTTAGTTTCTGGCTTGCCAACTAGAAAACTATAGCTTCTTTCTGAACAAATGAAAATTAATACACGGTGTAGATATTTTTAGTTATTGGTGACATATTCTTTGAGGGAGCCCCAAAGGAGGAAAAAGGAGTGTTTTCTTTCTAGGCTTCTATTTTCTTAAT
The DNA here is from genome assembly GCA_004027475.1 of Anoura caudifer. Lineage (NCBI taxonomy): Eukaryota > Metazoa > Chordata > Mammalia > Chiroptera > Phyllostomidae > Anoura > Anoura caudifer. The sequence goes on along the minus strand of PVKU01008084.1, from coordinate 58,074 downwards.
GTGTAGATAAGTAACTTTTATTTTATTTTAATTTATTTAATTTTTAAATTTTGTTGATTTTTAAAAAAGATTTTATTTATTTCTTATAGAGGTGAAGGGAAGGAGAAAGAGAGGGAGAGAAACATCAATGTGCGGTTCCCTCTCACACGGCTCCTACTGGGGACCTGGCCGGCAACCAGGGCCTGTGTCCTAGACTGGGAATTGAACTGGCGACCCTTTGCTTTGCAGGCTGGCACTCAACCACTGAGCCACACCAGCCAGGGCTTTATTTTTATTTTTTGATTTAACTGTTATTGTATTTTTTCATTACTCTTTAGTGCCCTTATACCCCCCTCCCTGTCAGCAATCACCTCATTGTTGTCCATGTCCATGAGTCCTTTTTTGTTTTTGCTTAATCCCTCCACTCCCTAGCTTTAGCCCACCCCACTAACTGTCATCTGCTCTCCGTATATGAGTCTATCTTGTTTTGCCTGTTAGTTCAATTTGTTCATTAGATTTCACATATGAGTGAAATAATATGGTTTTGTCTTTCTCCGACTGGCTTGTTTCACTTAGCATAATGTGCTCCAGGTCCATCTATACTGTTGCAAGGGGTAAATATTTCTTCTTTACAGCTGAGTAGAATTCCAATGTGTTAATATCCCATAGTTGTTTTATCTGATCATCTGTTGATGGACACTTGGGCTGCTTTTACATCTTGACGATTGTGAATAATGCTGCATAGATTTCTGAATTAGAAAAGCAAGTTAGTGCCCAAAGTGTGTAAACCTGATGCTCTGAGAAGAAAAGTGGTTTTTATGTACTGTAGGTATTAGTGACTGAGAATTAACAAGAGAATTTGTAAAATGTAGCATAAACTCATGAAGGGAACATGAGCTTTTTTTTTTTTTTTTAGCCCCCATTTAGTCCCCTTAGAGAACATAAGCTTTAAATCTCAGACACTTAAGTTCCAAATTTGGCTTAGTTCATTCAAACTTTGTGACATTGGATAAATTACTGATGTACTGTTAGCTTTGGTTTTCTCTTTTGTAAAATTAGCATCATAACACCTACCATTTATTGTAGTAGAGGATTGGACAAAAAACTTTTTTTCTAAGTACTTTCTGAGAAGTCAGAAATCCCAGCTCTGGAGAAATAATGGAAAAGTCCTTAATGTTAGCAAGTGAAACGTGATCAGGAAGAGGAGCAGAAGGATGGTCTCCAAGAAGTGTGATCTGAACAGCCAGGGAGCAGCCCGTGTATGAAGAGAGACGAGGTATTGCAGTTCGGGTGGGCTGCTGGACTGTATGTGGTTGAGTCTGGAGCCTGAGACCTCATGAGGTCAGGCTGGGAACAGTCCCTGCTTCCTCCAGTGACCCTGAGTGATTCCATTTCCAATATGGGAGCTCCAGGGACTGAGAGGTGGAAAGGGTAGTCCTTCCCATCTCTGCCCCTCAGTGGAAATAATGTTTACTAATTTTCCTTGTCTGGTCTGTGATTTCTTTATAACATGTGATGTGCTCCCAAGTGCCAAGCTCTGTTCTAGCCAGTAGGATGAAATTGTGTGCCATGTAAAGTGGAATTATCCTCTCTCCTGAGTGAACTAATTAGAATTCTTTGTACCAAGGACCCTTTGTTACAAAACCCTTTGTAACATAGGGTTTTATTGTGCTTGTGAATATTTGTAAATAAGCATAGTATTCTACAATACTTAGTAGCATTATTCTCAGTAGCCAAGAGGTGGAAGCATTCCATGTGTCTGTTGATGGATGAATGGATAAACAAAATGTGATTTATACACTCGGAAATACTGAGCCTTAAAAGGAAGGAAATTCTGATACATGCTACCTTGAGACCTTATGCTAAGTGAAATAAGCTATTCATATAAAGAGAAATACTGTATGATTTCACTTATATGGAGTCACTTACCTGACTACTAGAGTAGTCAGATTTATAGAGTAAAACGTGTAATGGTGATGAGGGAAGGGGGTGGTGGGGGCAGGAATGGAGGAGAGCTGTTTCAGGGGTGTCGAGTTTCAGTTTTGTGAGATGAAGTCCCCAGGGTTGGTCCCATGACACGTGAATATGCTCCACACCAACGACCTGTATACTTGAAACTAGTCAAAATGGTTAATTTTGTTAGATATTTTTATCACAGTAAAAATATTCATAAAAATAAGCGCAGTATTTTAAAAGATGCTGTTTATGTAATAGAGAGATGCATGATTATAAAATATAAATATTTAAAAATGAAATAGACATGGATTTCATATTGTGCTATTTCAGACAGTGTTTCTGCTAAGACTGAGAATGATGCAGTCTTTCTGCAGGACAAAGTACACATTCATATTGACTCTGAAATTACACTTTTAAGAATTTATTACAAGGAAAAGGTAAATGCGACCAAAGGTATAACAATAGTATTGGTTATAGCACTAATTATAATAGTAATGAAAAGTTGGAAGGAGATATTATTGCTCGGTATTGTGGCACTGGTTAAATCGATTAGGTGCAGCCATCATCTCATTGGAATAGAGTGTCGCAGTAATATATCTTGACGTTGAAGAATACCTCAACTGTTAATGCTTGAAAAAATGCAGGTCCTGCATATGAATGGCAGAGTTCAGGTTTCTTAAGTCTGCAGATGGTATTGCAGCTTTTCTAACAGAGTTTCTCCTGATGTCTGAGCCCTTTTTCAGAAGCTGTATCTTACACAATTAAGTATAGTAGAAGTACAGCTTGTACAATTAAGTATTTCATAAACTTTTGCTCCCCAAAATATTTTATAGGGAAGAAAAGCATTTTTCTTTATAACTGTCATAATTAAGTTCTTTTCAGATCTGATTTTTAAAAGTGTGTATTTCGTGAAAGTTGTATTTTCTTTCCTAATACTCATTTTATCAAGTTAACATTATAGTAGTCACTTTTACTGATATGATTTGATGTTAGACTCTCTTAATAAACATGTTTCTTCCTTTAACACAGTGTGGCATTTATTTGGTCATTAACAGTCCCCAAAGATGATGATCAACAAATATTCATTTGTTATTAGTGTGCTTCTCTGTAAGCTTGGATTTTTTAATTCTGAAGTGATGAAAATTTACATGTTGTCTTTTGTGATATATGTTACAATGTTTCATATTTTTCCTTACTAACCCTGGTGAGAATTGCACTCAGTCTTAGATAATGAAGTACTTCAGGTCATAAAAGCTATTTTGTAACATTTGGTACAGTGTCTAGGAATGCAAACCATTTAGCCTAGTTTGTTTTAGAGATCCTGAACTTCCAAGTCAACTCTCAGTTTTAGTGGCCATGCTTAATTAAATACTTTGTCTCTCTCAGCATCAATTTACTCATATGTAATAAAGGCAGAAATGATAATAGACATAATTCTTGGAATAGACTGTTATTCTGGACTCATTTACCTTAGGCTCTTTTCACTGTTACGTGCTCAGATGCAGAGCCAGTTCTGTCATCTCATGCTCTGAGAGTTGGACATCCTTATGCCTCAGGTCCCTCATTTATAAAATGGGAAGCATGACTGGACCTGCTTTGTTGGGTCATTGTGAGATGAAATGAGCTATTGCAAGTGAATTTCTTGGAAGAGTGCCTGACACATGGTTACTCAATACTGCATTGAATGTCACCGTTATTATTTTAGTTCAGAGTCTGTGGTAGTTTATAATGTAAAACACTTAATGTTTCAATAAATCAGTACTATATATATAAAATATAAAAAATATATGTATGTATATTTTTATTGTCCGGCAAATCATGGTTTCAAGGAAATTGTACTTTGCCTAGTAATCAACTTAGTTTTCACTTTTTCAGGGAACTAAATCCAATTGTAGTAGACTAATCAGAAGAAGCAGAAGATTCCTAATAATCAGGATTCTCGCTGACCTTTGAGCTGAGAATTTAGTCTATTTTCTTCTAAAATTAATGTGATATTCCATGAATTCCCTGCGAATGCCTTTCTCAGCCATTCGTGTGTTTGGGAAGTGCTGTCGGGTCCTCGGTGCACGGAGGAAAAAGAGGCAGCATGTGGCGCACATTAGGGTAACGCCCGAGTTTCTGTCCCATTAGCTGCTGGACCCTTGGTATTAGTGCATAGAACGTTTGGTTGTTCTCACCAAAGGCGCATCCTGGGGTAAAATGTCCAGGACTGGGTGCGAGGCACGTGGCGTCAAGGGGAGGAATGATCAAGGACCTGCAGGGCTTGGTGATAAAACACACAGAAGTCAGCCAGCATGTCTTTGGCTTTCATTGTAGACTGATCAGGAAATCAGACTCTGGAACAAGGTCAGACAAGACTAATTAATATTAAATTCTGAAGAATTTGGGCTTACCATTTGCGACTCACCACTTTTACTTGTGTCTCTGTGAACAAGCTGTCCATAGCTTATGGCCTGTTCCAGCATGCCCGAGGTCTTCGATGGGCAGGCTGTCCCCACGCCCAGGGCACCACACTGCCTGGGACGGGAGTGTAGTGTCTGCTCAGCCGTGGGGCTCAGTATTTGGAAACCGCCTCCTCGTCTGTAGAAACGTTCTCTCCTTTAGGTTTTATTGGAAGTAAAGGTGACATTTTGCTACTATTTATCTCATTTCTCTTATTTTCTCCATCTGCCTAAATTATTTCTTTCTACTCATCTCTTATCTATTTTATCTCATTTCTCAAGTGGTTCAAATTTCGGGTAGGAAACAGGGCTTCCTATTTGTTGGATTATTTTACAACATAAGTGCCTTGTGCTTTTTTATGCCTTACGTTTCTGAGTTTAATTACATGCCATTTGTTATTCGTGTGGAAACACTAGGGTTGATTCAAGTATCGGGAGCCACTTAAGTAAAGAACACTGTGCAGTCAAGATAAACACTTTCACCTTTGCATAGAGATGAGCGATATTCATTCTCAATTTCTAGTAAATTAATTTACAAAGCATAATGGGCCCTGTTCCTGCTCCCAAATAGTATTTGCATTTGTATTCCACTACTATAAATGTTAAAATTTTAAATTATGCTGTCACATGTCTGTCTTCTCAAAACTTATTTTCTCCCTGGTATGTAGAAAACCTTTAAGTCTTGATTTGACTATGGTTTTTAAATAGACTATTTGTTTTTGTAATGCTATGGAGAATAAAATCTGTAGGCATGGTAAAAGAGTTTTGATGAGTAAAAGAATTTTAAAGATATTTAAAATAAAAAAGAATGATTTAGGTGTCATATTTGTTTGTTTTTTTTAAATTAAAACTTCAGGATAAAGTTTAAGTTTAGAGTCTTATTTTTCACTCAGAAGAGTTTTTGATACATTTTGATACATTCAAATTCTTTAATAATTTAAATGAACTTTTTTAAAAGGTTTCTTTTTTTTCCTAAGATTTTATTTAGTTTTAGAGGGGAAGGGAGGGAAAAAGAAAGGGAGAGAAACATCAATGTGCAGCTGCCTCTCATGTGCCCCCCTACTGGGGACCTGACTGGCAACCCAGGCAAGTGCCCTGACTGGGAATTGAACCAGCGTCCCCTTGCTTTGCAGGCCTACACTCAATCCACTGAGTCACACCAGTCAGGGCTTAAGTGAACTTTTTATTTGAAAGTAGTTTTGAATTTGCCGGAAGTTGCAAAGGTAGTGCGGACAGTTCCTGAATACCCTGTGCGCAGTTTTCCCTGCTGTTACTGCTGTACGTTCGTCTGTCACAACTGTTGGGCCCACATTGTTACATTACCCTTAATTAAGCATAATATTGGACTTGGATTTCCTCAGTTCTTCCTTAACATCCATTTTCTGTTCCAGGAACTCGTCTAGGGGATACCACATTGCACTTAGTTGTCACCTCCCTTTAGTTTCATCTGGTCTATGGTGTTACAGACTCTCCTTGTTTTAGATGACCTTGAGTCTCAAGGAGTTCTGTTTGGGTATTTTGTAGACTGTCTTTCAATTTGGGTTTGTCTGATTCTGTTTTTGTGATTAGATTAAGATTTCCTGTGGGAGATTAACACTTTATGTGTAATTCGCTGTCCCAGTGTCTTACAGGCTAGAGCACAAGTCGAGTAAACTATTGGATGTGATCCTGTAACGGGATTTTTTCCCAGGTTAGAAGTGTTTGAGCTGAGGTTAAGAATCAGGCACTCTCTAAGTCTGTGGGTAAAAGTTTGCATTCACATGCATGTACTATGTGCATTTGGAAGAGATCCCGTAGGTTGTATCAGATTTTTGAAGGGACCTATGACCAGAAAACTCAAAAACTTTTAATGTGTCCTAGTATTTGACACAATTTCAGCCATTTCCTTGTGATTAATTTTGCTTTTATGTAGGTGCAGTTTGTGTGCAAATTGTACAGATTTCCAATTTTTTTGTACAGGGAAGTGGAGTCTCAGCATTTTGCTCATAACTGCTTAAAAACAAAACATACACATGGATATTTTGACCCGGGGATTTTGTACTTATTTGATGATTATTTACACATTTGTAATTGTTACAAATAATAATCTTTGCAGTTTAATGTGTTGTAAACATTTCAATACTCTACATTCAATTACAGAAAATTATCATGTCTCCTTAAATGACACCACATTCTTTACCTATTATGTTACAGATACAGCCAGGATGTCGTTGCGACAACTGCTCTTTGCAGACAATTTTAGTCGCATACCAGTGTGAGGATTATCATAAGCCTAAATTGGGGGCCCAGTGTAAAAGAATTTATGAACTTCCAAAGTGATACCCAGTCTTTTTAGGTAATGTTTATCATTCTACTCCCTTTGGAAGAGACTTGATGATCTAACAGGAATGTAGTTATCTCCTGATAATTTTACGGTCACAGTTATTTTAAAAGGTAAGTTACTCTGGGTTGTGGGAGCTCTAAGACTGTGTATATATTGTCCAGAAGAGATACTTTGATAAATAAAGCTTTCTTTTTTCCAACTGCTGCCTTCCCCTTGATAATTTAGGTGTCTAGCTGATTATTTCTTTGTTTGCATTTTTAAAGGCAGCAAATTTTACTGAGAGTCACGTTTTAAGGGTGTAGTAAAAACTAGCCTGGGGAAAATTATGGTACATCTTTGCAAACCCTTGTCCCTTTGCCGGTCTGGACTACATTGAACATGACAGAGTTATGTTCTGTCAGTAGTGGATCCGACCTCCTAGCGCTGGGCAGATGCATGGAAAACAATAAAATGTCTCACACTCTGATTTTAATTTATTAACAAATTTAAAAGTATGAATTATGATCTTCTTCATTAAGCTGATATCAGCCTTACCCACTAAGTTATATTTACTGAGTCACTACTTTCAGCAGCTTGAAGATAACATAATATGGAAATTATGCTTGGGAGGGGGGCAGAGGGGAAAAATTGGGAGAATTATAAGCAATGTTTAACTTTCAAAAAATTATATTTTATGGTTAATGCCAAGACCATGAAGTCTTGGAGTTGAACAGAGCAGGTGTCAAAATCCTGGCTAAGCCATTTTTACGGGAGGGCTTTTGTTATGTAAGTGCTCTGTCCCTCAGTTACCGTACCAAATTTAAGGTTTCCTGGTTACCACCGCATCACTAAACCCCTTTATCTGCTTTTAAGGAGTCTAGTGTGGGGACAGATTGATGAAGTCATCACACATGGACCTGTAACGTTATAATTGGAATAGGTGCAATGAAGAGCAGATTCATGGAACAACGATAGCATATACGGCCCTCCCTCAGTATCTCCTGGGGACTGGCTCCAGGACCCCCCTCGAATATTAAAATCCAAGGATGCCCAAGTCCCTTGTATGAAAAGGTATACTATTTGCATACAACCTATGCATATCCGTATATGTTAAATAATCTCTAGATTACCTGTGATACCCAATACAATGTAAATGCCGTGAGTTGTTATCCATATTGTTTAAGGAATAATGACAAGAAAAGGTCTGCACATGTTCCGTTCAGGCGCAGCCATCGTAGGCCTGCCTATGTAGTGTACACCAGGAGCACCGTAACGTTTTCTTCCCGGATACTTTTTATTGGCTGTGGAACCTGTGTACGTGGAGGCCAACTGTAATGAGGTTTGTCAGAGGGAAGTCAGCAAAGGGATACTGAAAAGTAATGTTTTATTTTACATTTTTGGTACCGTTCTATTGCTTTCCTTACACATGGTTTTGATACTTTATTTCTACTTTTACTATCCTTTTTGTGTGTGTTATTTTAACTCCATTTTGGAAGTGAGCAGGATATGGATGATAAAGTGATAGGACTAAGTTTTTTGAAGTCAGGAATACATTTTTTTTTTAATTAAATAGACTTTTAGATCAGCTTTAGGTTTACAGAAAAATTGGGTGGGAAGTGAAGAGAGTTTCTTTATACACCCATTCAGATCTTTTGCCCACTTTTAGTTGGGTTGTTTGTTTTCTTGTTGAGATTTTGGATAATAGTCCATTTCAAATATGTGTTTTGCAAATATTTTCTCTCAGTCTGTGGTTTGCTTTTTAGTTCTCTTGAGAGTGTCTTGTGCAGAGCAGAAGTTTTTAATTTTAAGGAAGTCCAGCTTATTACTTTTCTCTTTCATGGTTTGTGTTATTGGTATTGTAATTACAAAGTCATCACCAAATCCATAGTCACCTAGATTTTCTCCTGTGTTATCTTCTAGAAGTTTTATAATTTTGCATTTTACATTTATGTCCGTGACGCATTTTGAGTTAATTTTTGTGAAAAGTCTGTGCCTATATTCATTTATTTTTCCTGCCTGAAAGTTCAGTTGTTCTAGTACCATTTGTTGAAAAGGTTAACTTTTCTCTCTTGAATTGCTTTTATTTTTCTTTGTCAAAGGTCAGTGGATTGTATTTGTGTTAATCTATTTCTGGGCTGTTTTCTGTTCCGTGGGTCTGTTTGTCTGTTCTGTCACCAATACCACACTCTCTCGATTACTGTAGCTTTATAATAAGTCTTAATGTCTGGTAGTGTCAGTCCTCCAACTTTGTCATTTTTCAGTATTATGTTGGCTATTCTTGGTTGGAATACTTTCTTTAAAGATTTTATGTATTTATTTTTACAGAGGAGAAGGGAAGGAGAAAGAGAGAAACATCAGTGTGTGGTTGCCTCTCATGCGCTCCTGACTGGGGACCTGGCTCACAACGCAGGCGTGTGCCCTGACTGGGAATCCAACTGGAGACCCTTTGGTTCACAGGCCGGCACTCAGTCCACTGAGCCACACTGGTTGGGGCTGGAATAATATTTTTATACCTCAGGAGAAAGTACTTGGTAAACATTTTGTATTGAGAATCTTTTTTTTTTTTTCAATATAGCAGCCGTAGTGATCTTTTTTAAAATTTATTTTAATTGTTGTTCTTGTACAGTTTTCTGCCTTTTACTCCCATCCCAGCCCACTGCCCCAGCCCTCCCCACCTCCCTCCCATTGGTGATTTTTTAAAACATAAGTTAGATTTGTTATTTTTCTGCTTCATATTGTTCCAATAGCTTTCCATATCAGTGAGAGTCAAATGAAGTTCCTCAAAATGTCTTACATGGCCCTTCAGTAGCCGGCTCTTCTGTTACCTCCCGGGCCTCGTCTATTCATACTCTCCTCCTCGGTCTTTTCCCTCCGGACACAGTGTCCTTGATCTTGCCTGAACACATGAGGCATACCCTGTCTGTGGCCTTAGCAAGGCTGTTGCCTCTGCCTTGAATGTCTCTCCCAGATATCTGCATGGCTAACTCCTTCATCCCTTTTAAGTCTTATTCTAATGCTACCTTCCCAATGAGGACTCTCGGATCAGTGTAGTTGATGATCTTCCTCCCTCAGCCTGTACACTCTCAGTCTGTTATCATGCTCTACTTTTTTATAGCCACCATTACTTTTAACATCCTGTATAGTTATTATGTTTATTGTTCTTGGCTTATCGTCTCTTTCTGCTAGAATTTAATTCCAAATGACAAGGCTTTTTGTCTGTGTTGTTAACCAATGTGTCTTCAGTTTATAAACGATAGGTTTTCAATAACCATTAATTTTCAAAAATGAACAAATGAATGAATGATTCGGTGACTGACAGGTGACTTCTAGAATGCTGGCTTGAAGATAATACCTCTAAGTTCTAAGATGTTTCATTTCAGTGTCCATATCTATTGTGAAACTAAAAATATTTTGAAACATAAAATTGCAGGGGGGGAAATGACGTCTGCAGAGAGGGAAGCAGCAAAGGAGGCAAGGCTTTGCTTTTGAAAATCTTGCCGAAAACAGGTGTTTCCTGTGGCGACTTTCACTAGCATGGGGAACATTTGTGTAAGACAATAAGATATTAGACTGTACAGGTTATGGAGTCTCAGAGGTCATGATGATAGTCCAGCAACCTCACAGATGGTGAAACTGGGCCCAGAGAATAAGTGTCCTTGCTCCTATAGCTAGCTAGTGGCAGCCAATCATAGATTTGCTGAGTCTGAACTTACTGTCTTTGGATTCTTTCTTTGCCTACTGCCTTTCTAACATCCCTTTATCCTGATGTCCTTCGTAGCTCCCTTTTCTGTAATTTTCTCCCCTTCTTTTAACAAATATTTGAATACCTTCTTTCTGCTAGGCATGTGCTTGTTGCTGAGGATATAAAGATAAATGAAATGAGGCCGTTGCTCTCCAGTTTTATCATGAGTATTCAGGGAGCTGGCCCTGACCCTGTAGCTAGGGGATCCAGCCCACTAATGCAGAGGGAGCATGGAAGGCCCAGGAGCATTTGACAGACACCAGAAGGTTCAGAATATTGACAGTGACCAAAGGAGGTAGAAGAAAAACCTTCTGGCTAGGCAGAAGAGCGAATGGTATTTGCTGTTAAGGTGACTTGACCACAAATAGTCCTGGAAATATATTTGTTGCTTTACTTGTTGGTGACTTGCATTTTTCAGGTTAGCCACTGGGGTGCGCAGGAAAACTGAGCAGTGACTTTCACAGGTGGAAGTTCTTCCAAGGCATCCTTGACTCTGTTTGTGTGTGCTTTCTGGGAAAAGGTTTTGCCTATGAGGAAAGGAACTGAGGAAAGGTGGTTAGACTTTAGCTGGAGACTTATTATTACTGGATTTTAACTACTGTTAAACTGTTAGTTTATTATATATTTATAGTGCTTAGTTACATTAGTGGGGAACTTCTGTATTAGATAACATGATATATCCAATCCTTAGGTAATTGTGTACCTAATCTAAGTACACTCTCAAACATTAAAAAATGTAGGTTATATAGTACCAGCGTTCTTAGTGAGAATGGACCAGTATTTCTTGAGACCAGTAATACTTGGACCAGCATGCCCTTCCTCTTTCCTTCCTCCCTCCCTCCCTCCCTCCCTCCCTCCCTCCCTTCCCTTCCCTTCCTTCCTCCCTTCCTTTCCTTTCCTTTCCTTTTCTTTCTGCCTTACCCTTTCTTTTTTCTTTTTTCTTCTATTAGTGTCATTTTAGGTAAGAGGAGGGAGTTGCTAACATTATGATGGACAAAGACCTTAAAATTTGCAGAATATGGATAAAGGGATATATGGGAATTATATTGTTTTTGTGACATTTTTGTGAGTCTGAAATTGTTTCATTGTAAAGTTAAAAAATTCAAATTCAAATATAGTATCTGTAATATACTCTGATTGCACACCTTCATGGATGGTAATATATTTTACTTGAATTTAGGGAATATTACTCTCCCTTTTATTTCCAAAATGAGAATTTATTACTTCTGTATAAGAAATTAAGACAGTTCTTTTTTCTATATGTAATAAACTCATCAATTAAGTCCTTTTTCTACAGGTTTGTTTGGAGGTGTCATCTTTAGCCAAAAATCTAATTTTAAGCATAAATTATTCTCTAGAGTAATTTCTGTAAGGAAGATGTTTATAGAGAATTAACTAACTCCTAGTTTTTTTTAGTAATAGCTTTATTGAAATATACAGTTCACCATTTAAAGTGATTTTTAGAATATTCACAGAATTGTGCAATTATCACTGTAGCAAAGTTTAGAATACTTTTATCAGCCCGAAGAAGAAACCCTGCACACTTTAGCACTCACTCCCTATTCTCTCCATCTGCCCCAACCCTGGGCAACTTTCTGTCTGTATAGATTTACCTGTTCTGGGCATTTCATACAAATGGAATTCTGCAATATGTGGCCTAGTGTAACTGGCCTAGTTATTTGCTATGGACAAAGGCAGATTGGTCCCCAGGACCCTACTGTAATCGCTGTGGCATCCAGAAGGGATGGTCCTTCCATGAAGTACCACTGCTATGATGGAACGGTCCAGAATCCAGGAAGGGCCTGATTTACAGAGAACATCTGAGGTGATGCTCCCTGTATGTGGGAGAACCATCCTTTGCGTTCATTAGTCGTCTTGGAATCATTACAATTATTTGATACTTTTTTTTTTCCTTATGAAGGCAGTTGTACTTTGCACTGTCCTGGCATTTATCAACCTGGTCAGTAGATTTTGGAATAATCTATATCAGAATTTCTTTTCTGTAGGCTGTGTTTGTGTCACATTTATGTGCTGCATTTTCACTTAAAGTTTTCATGTTTAAAGGTTCACATTTACTGTTCACTGATTTTTTTTTTGTTGTTGTTAGAGTAAGGTTCCTTTTGAATCCACTTTCTCACAACTGAAAGCAGTATCTCAAGGCTTGTGGTCCTCAGTCATTTCCCACCTCCTGATCCTGAGCCAGGATTGTAGCTAAGGGCCAACGTGACTTCTCTTGCAGCACAGCTTCTGGCTTCCTTAGGTCTTCTTTTTCTCAACCACGTCTCTCTCCTTCAGGGGTTCAGAACTAGTGATGGTAACTTTCTGGTTGAGCCACTTAGATAAATAGTTACAAACATCTTTTGTTAGTTTTTCCTCATGTTTCTTCAGGTTCCCTTTAGCAATTAGTATCTGGTTTACCAGGAAGATTTCCTAATTATAAACCAAAGGATTTATACCAAAACCAAAAAGTTAAACTCTAAAAGGAGCTTAGACTTGTACATCCAACTGCTTAATTTGCTATGTTCAAAATGAACATCTTCTTTCTTTTATTTTTAAAAGAAAATGAATTAAAAACCCCTATTTAATTACCCAATAGTTGAAGTCATTGCAATACTATTTAAGAAAGTGAATGGAAAATTCTCAGAGCTGTGGTGTGCACTTTTGGTACATAGGGCCTGTGGGCTTCCTAAAAACAGAGTCAGTTCTTCCTTGAGCGCCTCCTCTTGTGCAAAATAAAAGGCCTTCGCTTATCGGTTATTCTCCCTGGCCCTGTTCCTGGCTTAGGAAGGGGTTTTGTAGCCTTCTGTCACTTTGCAGCCATCAGTCCTTCAGCACTGCGCACACGGGACTGGAATCCCCCTTTGTCTCTTCACTGCAGGTGTATCGTATCCAGATGGTCTTTCGGCATCTGGGAGTGAAGGAATCTCCCATCCTTCATTGTTTGGCACTCTCTATTGTAGCTGTCAATCATCACCTTTCATGTTATGAAAGCCAAACAAACTCGTTGCAACATGCAGACCAGTCCAAAGCTGTTTCCCTCTCTTTCTTTTTGCCTTTCCTGTGGAAACTTGTTTATTGTGCATTTTTCCTGTCTTATAAAACATATGAAACCATATACTGACACTTTTCTATTTTTCTATCTGTATGTTTCTGTGTGTGTGTGAGAAATAAGATCATACTGTTTTTGCAAAGTATTATTTTAACTTATTACGTACAGGGGGAAAGTAAAAACCAACATCATATTTCCTAAAAGGCAAAACATCTTTTAGTTTTTACTTATGTTTCTTCAAGTTTCCTTTAGCAATTAGCACCTGGTTTACCAGAAAGATTTCCTAATTATAAACTAAAGGATTTATACCAGAACCAAAAAGTTAAAATCTAAAAGAAACTTAGACAAGTATATCCAGTTACTTAACTTGCTGTGTTTAAAATTGAACATTGTCTCTGTTAAACTTTTCTTGTGTTCTCTCAAACCAAAAACATGGCTCATGAAAATCTAGAAATTTGGGGATGTAAAGTATTTCCCTTATTTCTTTCCCTTATTTGTTTATCAGTCACCTAGCTCTGGAAAAGTTTGGGAACCAAGTCATTATTTTGAAAGTTAAAAATAAAGGGAAATAATCAAGCATTTACATGTATGAATTATACATATTACCTTAAGGTAAATAGATATTTGATGAATAGGAAGATTCACCTTATAAAATAATTTAGCTTTTGAACGAAGAATGAATTATAGAATAGAGTGCTATGTCTCACAACACCTAATGCACTCTAGGCAATGATCATTAAATGGCTGCTAACTTGAAGGAAAGACACAACCAGACTTTATGTGCTTGAATCTTTTAATTATCTAGATCTAATTTCTAATTTACGGGAAATGTTCGGAGCATGTTAAATGGCACTATGGGGATGCAATCACTAAAGTTCAAACTGGGAAACCACAGGACAACAAATGATCCAGTTGCTTCACCAAAGAAATTAAAGGACATAAAGATAGACAGGGAAGGATGGAGAATTTATAGATGGACAAAGACTAAGACACTAAGATGGATGTGGTAGTCAGTTGCAATATATTGCCCTCAGTGGGATTTTGAATCAAACAGATACTGTGAAAAGAAATTAACAGATTATTGGGGGAAATGTGAACACTTTATTGCAGGATACTAGGGAAGTTTGTACTGTTCAGACACATGCTGAAATATTCCTGGATGGAATGATACGCTGCCTGAGATTTACGTCTCAGTAGTTCACGGTGGGGTAGAGTGGGTGGGGATATGGCTGGGATGAGGTTGTGAGTGGGTAACTGCTGAGGCTGGGTGATGGATATGTGGCAGCTCACTATACCCTTCTCAGTACTTTTGTCAGAATTTTTTCATAAGTAAAAGTTCTGATAAAAAAGTAATGTTTAGACCTTTTCCAGGGAGCTGAATATTTTGGGTTCCATCTCACAGCTGAAGTCTCCTTTTGTATTAGGTGATAAACGTATGTTTCACAAACCACAAACAAAACCTTTCTTCCCCCCAGTTCATTGAGATATAATTGACATACATGACATTGTATAAGTTTAAGGTGGACAATGTGATTTATGTTGTGAAATGATTACCACAGTAAGTCCAGTTAACACCCTTTACCCCGCATAGTTATAAATGTTCTTCCCTTGTGATGAGAACTTTTAAGATCTACTTTCTTGTTAGCATCTTGTAAATACATAGAATGGTATTGTCAGCTGAAGTCATCATGTTGTACGTTACATCCTCAGAACTCATTTATCTTATAACTGGAAGTCTGTACCATTTGACAGCCTCCACCCAGCCACACACCCAACTCTTAATCTAAGTTGCTAATTACAGGTGGGAGCCTTGAGAAAGATGACCCCCAGAGCGCTGTTGGGAGAACCACTGCTGACATTACCCGGCCAGCGCACTGTCGTCGTCGTGCTCCTAAGAAACCACTGCCGCCCGCTCCTCCAGGACCACGCCAGTCTGTCGATGAATCAGCATTCTGTTGGTCCCACCTGAGGGGGACAAAGAAGGGACAGTAAAGAGAACGCAGTTCTGTAGGCTTCTCTTGGGGGTTTATTGTGTGACACCCAGCAGCAGTTCATGAAGTGGTCTCCTTATAGTGTCGTTCTATCAAGGAGAACCGGTGGTTTTTCTCTTTAAGTCAGCATTGCCTGTATTTTCTGCTTGTTCAGACCCTGGCAGTTTTATCTGGCCTTCTAGAAGTGCAGTTGGATGTGTCGTGACCTAGAAAGAAAGCTTGCGAGAGTAAGTGGTGCCCTCAGTCGTTCAGTGCGTTAGCAGTCCCTGACTTGAGTGAAGAGCTAGCATGTGTGGGACGTCTGCTCCGTGCTAGGTGCTGTGTTTAATCCTGTGAGGTGCCTTGGCAGTTGGTCCCATTTTACGGACCTGTGTGAACTAAGACTCGGAGATTAGGTAACTTCCCTCAGGTTACGCAGCTGGGAAGTCATGAAACTTGAATTTTAACTTCATCTGTTTTAAAAGCCCTTATTTTTCTGAATTCTACATTCATGGATTTTACTATTGAAGTATTCTCCTCTAGGAGCATATTTCAAAGTGAGATATGTGGTTTAAAATGTATTTTGACATGTTCTGACTTGCATGGTTTTCTATTGAATATCTGCTCTCAGAGTGTGTTTTCTTCGTTTGTTTTGAGCGGACTTGAAAAATACCAGTGATCCATTTACATGCTTTGTTTTGAGTGGGTATGAGGGGGTAGAAATCCTATTGTCCATTATTTAAAAAATACAAAGGTGATACGATTAGAATGTGAAGTGATTCTGTGAAACTAATGGGTTCTTCAAGGACTCGCTTTGCTTCGATGTAAATAGAGGACAAGAAGGGCAGGTGGAACGAGGGCTGTACTTGGCCTGGAGTAGGGCCTCTGGGGGAGTAGCTGTCCGATGAGAGGCTCTGGGGCCCTGCAGTCAGTCCCAGTCACACAGAGCGTCTGGATCTCTTTGTTTTGCAGGCTGCAGTTTCTTGGCTGTGTCAGCGTCCTCCTTATTGTCTGGGCTCAGAAACCTTTTAGTGCACCGAACCAGGGAGGGAAGCAGATGAAAGGAGCGATCGGTATCAGGGGCTTCTTATGTTCATTGATGACTTTGAATGAGGAAAATATGCCAACAGCATAATATGAAATAAATTATAGCCGAAAGGTCATTGTATAGTTACAAAGTCAGTTTCTTGGGATACTCATTGTTGCTACTTGTGAATGATGATTTGTTTAAAAAAATTTGGGTACATAGTATTTTTAAAAAATTTTCTACAAAGACCCACCGCAGTGGCTTTAAGCTGATCACTTCTATTTCTAGTCAGGCAGCAGACCGGGGCGGGGGGGTGGGGGAGGGTGGGGGCGGTAAGGGCTGGGTGGCAGCAGCTCAGTTCTGTGAGTTCGGCTGGTGCCGGTGTGATGTTCAGGGTGACGGACTGTGGTGGTTTTAAAACATGTGTGCAGTTTCTTTGCTGCTTTTCCCATTGAAAAGTTGGAGCCTCTGTCTTCTCCCCTCAAATCTGGTGGGCCACCTGGCTCACCTGTAGCTGTAAAAATGTTGCATTGGTAATTCCTACATGACTTTCAAGATTAGGACCAGAAAAATTGTGCAGCTCTGCCTCGTTCCGTGGACCTCACTTTTGGAGCCCCAGGTGACTACCCTGAAGCTACCATTCCGTCAGGCTGCATGCAGAGGCCGCCTGTGGGTGATATGGCTCACTCCCCCAAAGGAGGTCCCAGATCATAGCCGGCATCAGTCACTAGACCCAGGAGTGAAGGTACCTTCAGATGATTCCAGCCTGCACCTGTCCAAGCCGTTCTAGCTGTGGAGTTTCACCAGCCGAGGCCTAGGCATCTTGGAATAAGCTGCATCCCCTCCACCTCCCCTGCTGTGGGTTTGAATTTCTGACCCACAGAATTTATGAGCCTCACAAAATAATCGCTTCACACATCACTTTACACAGTTAAGTTTTGTGGTGGTTTGTTACGTGGCAGTAGTAACCAGAGCAGAGACCCGGGTTCCTCCTGCAGTATTGCATCGCCATCTTAGGCTGTTGCCCTCGCATGGTTCTTAGATGTTTGGCTACCACAGCTGCACTCCAGGCATCTGGGCTGAGGAAGCACAGAAAAAGCACTGTCTTTCTCTTCAGGGACACTCGCAGGAAGTACCAGTCACTTCTGTTCGCATCCAGAACATGGCTACATCGAGCCCGAGGAAGACTGGGAAAAGTGTATTATTTCTGGTGACTGTGCACCTACCTGAAAATTAGAGCATCTAAAAAAAAATTAGGGAACTTATTTCTTTAAGAGGCAAAAATACATGAATGTGGGGAAAGGTATAATTTCTGCTACAGTTGTATTGGCTTGATTATGCTACATTCCTTACTTTGTAGTTTGTAAATGGTATCTATTTCTCTCTGAGGAAAATTTTCATTTCAAAGAGCTTTCAGTAGCAGGTTTACTGGAAAACACGATGTTTTGGTTAGGATTTGAATCAGGTAATAATAATCCTGTTTTGCAAATTAAAACAAAGCAACAGTGACTTAAAGAGAAGTAAGGTTACTTCTCGCTCATGTAAAAGAAGTCCAGCAGGAGGCAGGCCAGGCCTGGCTAAGAACTGCTGTACAGGCAGGTACTGGCTAGTCATCGCTCCACCAGCAGCAGCCCAGGCTCTTTTTGTCATGTTCCTGCAGCCCTGGTCGTGAAGGTGCTGCTTGTGGTCAGGATGCTGCGAACTCTGTCTGTCAGGTGGGCTTCCCAGCCAGTGGAAAGGGAGAGAGAGGGAAGAAGGGGTAAGAGGCACACCGGGTGCTATTCGTAGAAAATTCCTCGAAGTTGCCATGTGACACTTCTGCTTTTGGTTCACTGACCAGAACTTTGTCGTTTGGCCGTGCCTCCTGAGAGAAAGCCGGGGAAGTATAGTTTCCATTCCAGGCCACCGTGTGACCTCATCCAGATCAGGGTTTCTGTGATACCTCCTGAGTCATCAGGAGGCTAAACAACTGTTTGGTTTGCCAGAACTTGGACCACGTTATATATTATAACACAGACAGAAAACAGTTACAGAACGCAGAGTAAGTGTAAGGATGTTTTTTGATCTACATTTGTGTTCATACGAGACTTCCAGCTGTTCGTCCCCCAGTATCATAAACACTTGAGTTTGTAGGGACATCTGATGTTTACAGGCAGACTGCACGTGGCCGGGTACACAGACTGTCACTGTTGTAGCCTCGTTGCTCAAAGACTTTCCTGAAAAAGAACAATCCCATTTCTAGTATATACATAATAGGGCCATCTGTCATTGTTTCTTGGTAGTGGAAAGTTGCATTGTTTGGGGCTTTGCTTTTCTGAAAGTATATTCTTTTTCTTTTCTTTTCTGCTCCCTGGAAGGATTTTTCCCCCTTTGCTTTAGAATTGAAAGCGTCTGAATGAATATTTTATCCACTTCTGGTGCAGGACTGAACTAGTTGTGAGGCATTGATTCATCCCGTGCCACGTACAGTTGCTGCAGAGCTTTTGTCTTGTTAATACCTCTGTTGAGAAAGAACCATGGCTCTTTGTTGTGTTCCCGATAAAGCACCTTTTCTGCCCTCTGTAGTAGGGTTGAAAGATGTAATTCACTATTAATAACTTGGAAATGCAAAGAGAATATTTTCTTTCTTTTTCCAGCTTCTCTGGCTGTCTTCATGATTCCACCTTCTGATTAGTAGAGAAAATATACTAAAGTTGAATGTGTTTTGAAGCTTAATCTGATGTGGTAATTTGAACAGTCTCTCTCTGGTGCTCTCTCTGTGACTCTCCTGGATAGAAATGCTTGTTTCTTGTATGTAGCCTCCCTCTCTCCCTTTTTCTCTGGGCCTCTATGGGGGAAGGATTTGGCTTCTGCAACCATGTCTTTCTGGAGAAGCAAGACGCTTGCACCTACCAGTGCCTTTATCCTCCTTTTTAGCACCTCTGCCTCCCAGGTGGTGCCCTCTTTCTGCCTTATGCTTGCCACCCCATTGGTCACCGAGTTCCAAGTCAGCAACCAGTGAGGGTGGGGCCCACTGTTGTTACTCAGGCCACACCCTTCATGTATTCGACTCCACCCTGGTTCCTACTAGTGCCACACACCCATCTGTGGTCTGGCTGGGATGCTCGTTTGTTCCTGGCCCATGTGATCGGCTCTGCAGCCCTTGCTAGAAAACCCCTTCTTTCTTCTAGGGTGGCCCCTCTGGCCATTGCCCCTAGCTGGAGTCACAGGCACCTCTGTGTCCAGGCCATACCAAGTAGAGCCAAGGAAGGCTTCCTTCCCAGGGTACCCAATAGGGAGTAGGGCTGAGAGTCCCCTTGTGCCTCCCACATCACTCCTCACAGAGTATATCTCCCTTTCTCAGAACCAAAGCCTGGAGACTGGAAATTGGCCCACCTTCTTGACTCTTTCTTCCCATAGTATACTTGTTCCCTTTCCTACATTCCGTATGTCACATGGTCCTTTTAGCTAACCCTGTGACTCTGCTGTCATAGCTGGAAGGGGTGTCTTTTCTACCCTGGAGAAGACTTCTGTGAGCAGCATCAGGTCCCTGAATAAAATGAGGTAGGCAGAGGGGAAGAGGAATAAAGCGACTTGTAAAATTCTCTTTGGATAATAGGATGGCTAGTAAAGTTATAGTCTTTTTGAATAAACCAGTTTAGCAAATCAGAAGTGATTATTCATCTTTTTGTAGAATTTCTATCATCTCTTTTTTCAAGGCTGATGAACACTTGATGCTTAAAGGCAAAAGAGAATCTATAAGTAATTTTCAAAATATTATCTTATTACACACTTGCTTTTAAGGTGTGGGAATATTTTAGCTGTCTTAAACTTCACATCTTCTAAATCAGTGTCTTTGCTGGTAGGGCATAGGAAGAATATGGAGCTTTGTAATCCAAAGACCTGGTTCAGGTCCTGGTTACCAGGTACGTGAGGGGTGGTAAATCGATCTCATTTCACAGGGCCTCAGTTGTTTCATCTTCAAATGTGAGTAAGAATCTACCCCACAAAATAAATGTGAACATAAAGTGAGACGATTATGAGAAAGCAGGCTCCCAGCTCTGGAGTGCCATGTGACTTTATCGATACTAGTTTTCCCTGCTCACATGATGCTCATTCATATTTGTGTTCTCCTGCTGCTGTTCCTTCTCCGTAGAGCATACAACTCCTCCTCCATGCTCACCAGTCCTTCACGATACTCGGATGATGCTGCTCCTGCTGCTCTTAGCCCCTGTTCTACATGTGCTCTCAGTGGTCTTCTCATCACGTGTCAGAGAGCGTATGTTTGTGTCCCTCTGTTTTGAAATACTTAGATAAAAGAAGCTGTATTTTACATACCTGTGTCATAGCCCATAATATCCTTGTATCATATGCTCCTTTTAGCTAGTCCTCTTCGCTTTTTTTAGTATATTTTAAAAAATATTTTGTACATTTAATTTTAGAGAGAGTGGAAGGGAGAAAGAAAGAGAGATAGAGAAACATTGACGATTCCCTCTTGCACACCCTCAACCAGGGACCTGGCCCACAACCCAGGCAGGTGCCCTGACTGGGAATTGAACTGGCAGCCTTTCGGTTTGCAGGCCGCCACTCAGTCCACTGAGCCACACCAGCCAGGTTCCTCTCACTTCTTGTATATTTCAGGATTTGGGGGTATTCCCTATGATCCTAGGGTGTACTTCAGAGCTGAAAAGAATAGGCATTGGTTGGTATTACTACAGACTGTGAAGTACAAAAGATAATCCAGTTATATTTATTTCATAATCCTCTTTCTTATCTGATCCTTTGTGATTTTGCAAAGTACCCTACATCCGAATTGTAACTGGCTGAAGTTATTCAGAATTTATGAAATAAAAAGCATGTTTTAATTTAAATATATTATCTATATGTAGTTTTGACTGTTAGAAAATATTTTTAGCTGTTAGAAATTTATCTTCAAGCTATAAAGTCATTTCTTTTACCACAATAAAATATTTGTGGCTCAGAGGTATTTTTTTACAGTTGGTTTGTTTGATTCCAGACCTAATATATGTGAGATTTCAATATCGGTGGCCATGTTTACATTATAGCTCTTGGATCTTCTCAAGGGCTATTTCTTATTTCTTCTGTAATTAAGCCATCTCAGATTTCTCATATATTTAGCTAATAAATATTTATTCTCAGTGTTTCCTCATTTATAAATTAGGAATAATAATGGATCTCCACTGTGAAGTTATAAAATGCCTAGGGACAGGGCCTGGCACACAGTAAGTGCTGTATGAATGTCAAGCATTGTACTTACTATGTCAGAACACATGAGTGTTTTAAATGTATCAAAAGCTTCTTTACCAATATTGCCAACGTCTCATAAGGTTCTGCTGGTGAAGTCTCTCATCGGCAATGTGAGGGTGCCTATGTTTACCATACAGAATTAGCTATTAGCAAACTTCCTCATATGCATCTGTTGTTGTTGGCATATTGTCATTTATTTTCTCTTCTTTGCTCTACTGGTCCCGATTTTTGTATGTAATTTATCTACTCATTAATGAAAGTATGGAAACAACAACAAAATGCATTGACTATGCTTTTTTATTTATATTTTCTTTTTCTAGGGGCTAGAATAGGACATGTTATTTTCTCATGAAGATAGGTAGTAAGAGCTGTCATGGAATTTGAAAGTTTGGGTACGGTCTTCTAATTGTAGACAGTAAAGGTGCATAGAATATTTTAATAAATGCCAGGAAGGGTATCTGAGAAGGGCATCCATTTCTTCAAAATTTGCTTTTGGTTTTCAAGGAAAATAAGTAGACATGGTAAGAGCCCTGTAGAAAGTTGATGTGAGGAAATGACCAGCCCACCAAGTTCCTTTAGTGGGTTACTTAGGGAGAAGCTCTTTTCTCCTCTGACTTCAGCCAAGACTATTTTTTCCTCCCGTATGTTTTATGTTCTGAGTAACCTGTGGTTGGCTGAATGTGTCCTTGGTAAAGAAACAAGGGAGAAGCCTCCTGGCACCCCAGACACTAGGATGTGTGCCTTTCCATTTGCTCATCAGTGCTCATGGGTGAGGCTGCTGGGAGTCGGGGCGGCGGGGCAGGCTT
The DNA here is from genome assembly GCA_004027475.1 of Anoura caudifer. Classification (NCBI taxonomy): domain Eukaryota; kingdom Metazoa; phylum Chordata; class Mammalia; order Chiroptera; family Phyllostomidae; genus Anoura; species Anoura caudifer. Next base: position 35,555 of record PVKU01008084.1, on the reverse strand, counting down.
TCTGGTAGTCATTTTGGGTCACCTGATGTGTGACTTCTGAAGCCCTGCATGGCGATCTGTAACTAAAGCAGTTGCCCCACAAGCTGTAAACTACATTTAAATTTAAAAAAAATTTTTGGGAGGGAGGTAATCTTATTACAAAATGAGCCCAGGCTGAATTTCTTTTCCAGTGGTTCCCAGGAGTTGCCTTAGGTGTTCCCCACCCACATATCCCTGCTGCTGACTCACCCTGTAATTTCCATCGACTCGAGGAGTATAGCTGGACAACCTGAAAATACACACTCAAATCCTTGGTAAAAATAAAAGAGACCACAACTGTATGAAAGGTGTTACTAAGAATTCTAGATGTTAGTTATACCTCAATTAAAATAAAAAGAATTCTAGCTCTCTTTTTTTTCCATAAAAGTAGAATTTGTTAGATGAGTTTTAGACTATGTAAAAAGGCATATTTGGCTTTGTTCCTTGGACCACAGGGACAAATTCATGGTACCAGTCAGTGCTTATCAAGAAAGACTCTGATTATATTCAAGGTAAAAGGAATTAGAACATTCCATGTACATTTACCTGTAGAAGCTAGTACCAGAGGCAGACAAAAACTCCGAAGCTCTTATTTTTGTCCTTGTCACTTTGTGCAGATTGAGAATTTCTCTATACCTTTTTCTAATCTACAGCATAGAGAAATTTTATGCAGTTTATTTGGTAAAGGGATAATTTCCTCAATAGCTGAGGACATTTTATTTTATTTTAATTTTTTGGAATTGACAGGGTAAGAAATTAAAGCACCTTCTTGTCTTATGTCCCTTTTCATGTTCCTTGATTTTGGTGATAGTATGGGTTTGATTCACTCCTGTGTCTGTTCCTGTAAAAGGGGCATGAGAAATCTGGGTTAAACCGTAGCTCTGCTGCTTCCTTGCTTAGAGAAATGCTGGGTTAGATTAAGTTCTTTGAAATTTATTTATTTATTTTTAACTAGTAAACCGCACACAGTGAATATGTAAATACAGTTCTAGGGTTGTTGGAAAATTCTGTGAAATTCTGTAGTGCATACCATAGCAACTTTGATGTAATTTTTATGTCCATTCTGGGTGCTCAGTACATATTCTCAAATTGAATTAGAGTGAGTATTTGTTGAGGGCCTGCTATGGTACTTGTACTGTATCATCTTATTTAATGCTTATAATAATTCTGTGTTATAGGTGTCTATTAAGGTAACTGAAGAGCATGACTCTACAGATGAGGGAAATTGAGTTTCACCGAAGTGCAATAGTTTTCTCAAGCTGCAGTTGCTAGCTAGTGTTCATTCCAGGATTTGGACCCATTTTTATTTAGGTTCCTTGTCCTGCTGACTCTTCAGTCCGTTCTCTCTCCCCATCGTACCTACTTCAAATCGAGCAGATAGTTAACCATATAGACTCTGTAAAGTTTAATGGTACCTCAGTACTTATGAACATATGTGGGCATGTATTTTCTAAATAGGGTATTAGTTGGGACAGGAAATAACATAAAGGTAAGAGAAAATTCAGTTCTTTGAGAAACCAATAAGTCATAAAATTTCAAAGAAATCTGTGGAATTATATACATTGATTAGAGTTGTTTCTATTTTTATCTGCACTAATGGAGCTGTTACTTTGATATTTTTTGAGAGTATCTTTATTAATTTGAATCTTAAAGTGAATGGTTCTGTTTTCTTTATATATAGTAATTATTATTTAAAAAGGTTTCAAAATTAAAGACTAAAACCCAAAATTATTTGAGGTATTCATAAACATAATAGATTTATTGCATGTATAAATAATACAACTCTAGTGATGAGACATTTATATAACTTACAGAGTAATCACTCCAATAGATCTAGTGTCCATCTGACATGCAACACAGTTATTACAATATCACTGCCTATATTCCCTGTGCTGTACTTCCACAACCCCCATGACTGTTCTGTCCCAACCAATTTGTACTTCATCCCTTCTTCTTTTTCACCCCGTCACCCAACTTCCCTCCCATCTGGCTCGTGTCAAAATGTTCTCTGTGTCAGTGGGTCTGTTTTCTGTTCTGATGGCTTGTTTATATATATTTTTTAGGTTTCACATATAAGCCAAATCCTAATAGTGAAAACTTTAAAAGAACTCTAAGTTCTTTAAGTTAGTGTAACAGATAAAATAATTGCAGAAATTTCCTCTCCTTCCCAGTGACCGAGGACAGTTAGATTGAATGCAACGCTTCCACATGCTAGGGGTGTGCCTGCGATTGGGAGGTGGTGTTTTTAGGTTGTGTCAGTAGGAGAAAGTAGATTAAAAGCAGATTCTAAGATTTTTATATTCAATTCTTGGCCGGTCGTGAGAACAGATACCCGTAAATTTTTCTTCTGGGCGGAAGGCAGTAGCCCTTTGTCCCCAGCCACCCAGGCTGTTGTCGGGCAGACACACAGCCCGGTCACTGACCACTGATGCAGAGCTCACTTGGGATGCGGCCACTCACTGAGGGGAGGGGTGGCAGCAGGGAGTGTGGGGGGGAGGCAGCCAGGGGGTGGGGGAGGGAGGCAGCCAGGGGGTGTGGGGGGGAGGCAGCCGGGAATAGGAAGACAAGAAAACATTTGTGGGCAGAGATCTGTGGTGTCTGCTGTTCTGCACCATTTATGCCTCAGCTTACTTAGCACATTCTACCCTTGTCCTGTGTCTGGTTCCTGACAAAGCTAAAACTACACTGCATTTTCTTCCGTGACAGTTAAACTTAAAACAAGGATATCCTCTAAGCAGGGTAATTTTTGAATATTTTCTGTTGCTGATTCTCCTTTTAGAGACTTTCTACAGCCTCATCATTTTGTATGCCAGCCTGGGCAACCATCTTCTGAGTGTGGACCGCTGTGCCTCCACCCTTCTTTCAGCCTCCAGCCTTCCCTCTTTCTCCTTCCCTCATGCCTCCTCCCTCCGCTCTCCTCTCCCCTCTGTCTTCCCATTGCAGCCAGCAGCCTAAGAGTAAACCTAACCATGCCTGAAGTGGGGGCACTCTGTCTTGTGTTTTAGTTTTTTCCCCCATCCCTTCTATAGAGTACCAGACTATTGAATACATAAAAGAATTTGAAACACTTTTATTCTCACAGTTATTAGTAATAGTAATATGTTGTGGGGAAGGAAAAAACTTTTCTAAGTTCTTCCAGCTGGTCTAATAATCAAATAGACATGAGATAGACTAACAAGAGCAAATGACCAAATTAAGTACATACATACGTGTAGGAACCTGACATACACAGGAGAGTTGGAGACCCCACGTGCACGAGAGGTTCAGAGACTTAAAGTTAAAATGAGGTGTACAGGACCTTCCGAGTTAAGGGTGAGGGTAGGCATTTTGGGGCTTCAGAGGAGAGGAGGGCTAGTCTCAGGATGATAAGAAGAGCAGATGTTCAGTCATTAGAGGTTTTCCCCGTCCTATTGATAGGTCATAAAAAGTTATTTTGGGGCATAACTCTTGTTGTGGGCAGGGCCCTTAATTTAAATTCTTTAAAGGAGAGGTAAGAGTTTCTTACCAGTGCAGTGTCTCAGTTTCCTTCAGCTTAAAATATTTCACATGCCAGAGTGACACATCTTGTGATAGCCTTTTCTTGAAGCCCTTCAACACAAATACATCTTTGTAAAAGATTCAATCTGCAAATACACAGAATGAAATATGAGACATAGCACATCAATCCCTTCTCCTTCTAGCTTCCACTCTCTTCTCCTGATGAAACTGTTCTTTTTCAATTTGTTGTGCATCTTTTATATATTTTTACTATTTTGCACTTTTTCACTTAGCTATATATCTTAGAGTCTTTCTCATTTCACTATGTGCACAATACGTGAACTATATTTCATTCATTTAGCGTTCTAATGACTAACATTTCAATGGCTTCAAATATTTTGCTGTAGTAAACATTCTTGCATGCTAATCATATATATGCAAGTATTTGCAAGTGGAATTGTTGGTTCAGAAAATATATGCATTTTATTTGTAACAGGCAAGTGCCAAATTGCCCTTAGAAAAGCTTTTGCCATTGTACACATCCACCAGTGTAGCTTAGGACTACCTGCTCTCTGTGTTAGTTGCTATCATTCTTTATGCCACTACGCAATAATTCGCTTTGCTCCCAGGTCCTGGTGAGAAGTGTGCATGAGCATTTCCCCATATCTTCACTGGCCATTTGCATTCCTCCCCTCTGCATTGTGTGCTCACATCATTTGTAACTGGTGAGGGGCTTTTTTCCCTATGGATTACAGGAGTTATTCATCTACTTTGGAAATTCTTGGTGTGTACTATATATATATGGCAGATATTTTCTTTCAGTCATTTTTTTAAACTTCATTTATAGTATTTGCTATTACTTCAGTTTCTTATCAAATATATCATCTTTTATATTTTAGTCTCTTTTGGATTTTGTAACTTGTTTTGAAATAATCTCCCTAGCTAAGTATTTTGAATATAAGAAAACATTGTTTCTTAATTTTCTTTAATGGTTTTATTTGTTTCTAAAAATTTCTCATTCTCATTTCTGATATTGTATAATTTTCTGATGTTCTGCGAGGTAGTATAAATCTGAAGATTTTATTGTTACTTTATGTCTGAGATGCATTGTGGGTTCCATGCTCATCTTGAAATATTTCTTTTTTTCGGCTCTCTTCCTTTCCTTGGCAGATAAGGGTTTTTGAGATTGTAAAGAGCTTCTTTATGAAGATTATAATTTAGACATAGCAGTAACTCCTTTTCAAATGTGAATTTGAACCATACTTGGTATTTAGCACAAAAGCTATAGATTGATTATGCTCTGGTCAAGGAGGGACTATAGCAGAAATCAATGCCAATTTAATTTAGAGTCAAGTCCTAATGAATAATAGTTACACAGAAACAAAAGCTAAGAAAATCATCAACATTGGGAGTTTAAAGTGCTAAAGCCAGTAATAAAAGGGAACCCTAGAACCTTTTTATGTTGTCAATTCTTATAGAAGAGGAAGAATTATGTTTACGTCTTGGAGAATGAAACTTTGAAAATGAAAGAAGAAAGCCTCTCTCAACCGAAGTTTTCGAGTATTTCTTTGCATCATGCAATAGCATAAGAATCTGCTGTTGTCAAAAGTAGTTACTGTGGAGGCAGAGCAATGCTCATTATTGGGAGATCAGCTATAGGCTTCGCAGTAATGACTATGCTAAGAAGTTATTGGGAAATTATTCCCTGTCTGGTGTGGCTCAGTGGATTGAGTGCCAGACTGTGAACCAAAGGGTTGCTGGTTTGATTCCCAGTCAGGGCACAAGCCTGGCTTGCCAGCCAGGTCCCCAGTAGGGGGCACGCAAGAGGCAACCACACATTGATGTTTCTCTCCCTCTCTTTCTTTTCCTTTCCCTTCTCTCTATAAATAAATAAAATAAAATAAAGAAGTTATTGGGAAATCACATATTTGCAGTTATTAATTTAGCAGTGTCTTTTCCCTTGGCAAAATGGAATTTTCTGGTTTTCTATTGCTGAAAATATATAGTGATCCTTTTTTGTTCATTGTTTGTTATTTTGGAGTTATTATTTGTATAGTTTCTATTCAGGCAGGTCCATTCGATGTTTCAGACAAACATTAGGAGTGTTGAAGATACTTGGGCTGTTGCTTCTTTAGAATAAGGGTTCTCATTTTAAACATTTTTTTTTTTCATTTCATGCTCAGAAGTGAAGTTCTTATAAGGTAGAGACTCCTTGTTTTGACTGCATTATTAGAGAACGAGTTCTATTCTTTGGTGATGGAGAAAAGAAGTGGGTTTTGGAATAATTTTTTAAATTTAGATTTTATTTATTTATTTATTTATTTTTAGAAAGGAGGAGAAAGAGAGGGAGAGAAACATCAATGTGTGGTTGCCCTCATGTGCCCCCTACTGGGGACCTGGCCCACAAGCCAGGCATGTGCCCTGACTGGGAATCCCACTGGCAACCTTTTGCTTTGCAGTCCAACGCTCAATCCACTGAGCCACACCAGCCAGAACTGGAAGACCCCATTTAGGCTGAGAAATCTTAGTCTAGTTTCCTAAGCTCTTGAAACCTTGGTTTCTACATCTTTAAGAGGAAGATATACCATCTAACTCAAAGAGTTGTTAAGTTTCAAGTGAAACTATATATGAAGTAGACACAAAGGGGTAAGTACTTCATAGTGGTGTTGTCCTCAAGGATAGTGTTTAGACTGTGAAACTGAACTTTCCAAATTGCCTCCTAGCAGGCATGGTAGGGTGAGTTGAACAAGTCAGGCTGGGTGTTGTTCCCGTTCCAGGGGAATTCTGCCTGGGGTGTCAGAAGAGAGAATATGATAAGCTAGGTCAGCAGTGAATCTAACATCCTATTGTTTTACCTCATTGTCAAGAAAGTTAGAGGATCAAAACTCTCTTTTTAAGAGACTCCATATAAATGACCTTAAGATTAAAAGGAGAAATAGATAATTTAGTTTCTTTTTAGTAATAGCTGTGTGTGGGTCCCCTACCAAATAAAGGAGGGGGAGCTGGCTTTGCTAATGTTTGTTTAAAAGGGGGAGTGGACAAGTTTTCAGCTTGCAAGTGGGAGTGTCTAGCAAATGTTTTCCTTTCTACACAGAAAGTTAACAGGACTCTGACACATCAGAGTTTGTACGGAAAGAGTTTAGGGAACCATTGGACAGATTTCTCACAGAATGATGGGGCAGCTCATGAAAAATGATCAAGACTGGAATGCAAAGCTGGCGGGGCTGATGTGCTGCATGGGTCAGTAGTATCACCTGTAATGCCACTGTCGTGTTTTCAGAACTGGGAAGGAAAGACCTCGCTGTCAGCGTTAGTTTGCATGGTGGGCGGTTAGCAGGCTTTGGGGCACCTTTCAGAAACCTGGATAGGCTCCCTAGACAGAATTTCCCTACTCTTGTTGTGCATAGAATATGCCTTTAAATAATCTCTGTGTTATGTGTGTACTGTGGTACTAAGTGGGTTTAGCTTTCATTGGATTTTCTGAAAACCAGTCAGTGCTGGCTATAATAATAATTAATGCTCTTTTTGCACATCTGTTTTCCCAATTTTTGTTACTAATTGCATTCTGTGTTATTACGTATTTTCAGCCACATTGTACTGTATAAGGTGACCAGAAATTTATGTTTTCATTTAAAACTTGCTCTATAAATGAAATAATTTCCCAATAGAGGAATGTTTTAAAACTTTATTCAGAAGAATAACTGAATAGTCTATGAAACCAACTGACTTGGTTTAAATCTCAGGAATGATTTTCCCTTTTGTTGTCATGGCAACAGTGCTCTAACTATAAATCTCAGTGTTAGCCACCACTCACTGAAATGAAATAAAGAACCATTATGAGACTTGTAATTAGGAAATTAGATGGTGCAATCTGGAATACTCCCTTTTGAAATAATGGATATTATGGAAAGTGGTAAATCACAGTCTCCCCAGACTGAAATTGCTCTCTGATTATAAGCTGCTTTCCTGAAAAAGGTTGAGGCCCTCAATGTCCACCTTAAACATTTGGGAGCCTCATGCTAGAGAGCTTCCCTTGGTATACTTGATGGGACTCCTCAAGGTTTGTCATGGTTAAAAAGATTTGGGTGTTACTGTTAGAAACTTGTGTCAGAATTTATGAATTACGTGTGTTGGTTAGCTTTAGTATTCATGTCTCACTTGCGGACTTTAGTTGTAGATCATAACCCTCAGATATTACCTCGGTGTTACCTGCCAAATATTTAGCACCTAATGTTTTCAGCATACTTTTGAGCTTCTAGCAGTAACCACCATAGACAAAACCTCAGTGATCAAAATAACATCTTTATAGTTAATTATTTAAGGGACTGTCTCATCTGTAAGTGGAGGTGAATTATTTGATTAGATCAGTGTTGTTACTATACCCCTTTGTAAAAAATTAACCAATGAGCGACTGGTGTTTAGAACATAGGTATGTTCTATTTCTTCATGTTTCTTAAAATATAGGACCCATTTTAATTTATTTTTATGTTTTATTAAAATTTTCTAACTAATCACAATGATGAACTTTATTTGGATTAGTTAAAGCAAATGAACTGTTGGAAAATTAAATAATTTGAATAATCTGAACACTTACTGGGTTAGTGATAATACTAAAGAATTATTGTTAAATTTTTTTGGTGGGGGCCAGTTTTCATTAATTTAGAAAACAAGAAATAGATTTTATTAACTGTTATTTAACACGAGGAGAGGATTTTATGTAGTACTTGTAACATGTTAAATTTAATAACGGGAAAGAATAAACTTGTTAGGGTTCATATTATTATGTGATGATTCAATAAATTAATGAACTTGATATGGAAGCTATCTTTTTGAATTATGAGGATTTTAAATTAATAATACATTTTAATTTTTTTCTTGATGATTTTACATCAGGATCCCGGGCTATTAATTGGGTGGGAATAATATACATATTGCCTAGGAAGTAACCTTTACTTTTTTCCACTCTGTTTTCTTTTACCGGAGGCTTCGACAAGCTGAAAATGTGATGTGAGTAGTAGCCATTGGCACAGAAGTTCCATTGTTTGCATCACTTGTCCAAAGTTCACATCACACAGCAGGGCCGCATTCCTCGGCACCCTGCCTCTGATTGAGGTGTGTGCTCAGCATTTCTGTGTGAAAGATGACAGTATCCGGGGGTGATGGAAACTACTCTGGAGGGAATCACAGTGCTTGGGTTCTGACTATGGCTCTTTCAATCTGAAATTATTAAACCAGGGTTTCTTTCTTTTTTTTTTTTAAGATTTTATTTGTTTTTTCTTTAGAAGGGAAGGGAAGGGAAGGAGAGAGGGAGAGAACAATGTGTGGTTGCCTCCCCGTGGGTCCCCTGCTGGGAACCGTCCTGCAACCTGGGCATGTGCCCAGACTGGGAATCGAACCGCCAGGGTTTCTTTTTAATGGAGAAGCCTGCACCTGGTTGGCTTCTGTCTTGCTACCCTACTTCCGTTCCGTTAAGCCGCGCCTGACTGCCCTGGACAGGGTTGGTCTTTCTCTCATGTGTACTTGTTCACGTGGTGAGTGCCACCTCCTTGATTCAGTTGGATGCTTATCACACTGCCGTCCTGTGAGGTGCCTTCTCTAGGTGATGAGCTCCAGAGAGCAAGGACCAGTGCTCTTTCTGTCCAGTCAGTTCATCCCAGCACCACTGTGGCTCTGGGCTCATCCAAGGACGTGCTGGGTGCTGGAATGAAAGAGTAAGTGAGGGAAGTATAGAATCTGCATTTTATCAGTAAGGAGGACTAGTAGATTGCTTCTCTTTCTTTGTTCTTCTTGCCTTAGGTACTCATTAGAAATTTAGTTTCATTCTGACCTCATTATGAATAGCAAGGCTGAAAGACATTTAAAGCACCATATTTCACTTTAAGAGATATAGTGGTATATCTCCTGTATATAATTAAATAAGTGATTATACATTGTTATTTTGAGTTGGATTGTCCTTTTTGAAACATAATTCACATTATGATGTTTATATGTTGAGTGCATAAAAACATTATGATGTCTACTATAGGATAGACAAAGATGAGTGAGGTGTAGATGATGCCCCAAGGGGCCAACAGATGATTAATAAATATTTTGTGGATGATATTGGTTAACAATTATTAATATCATTGATCATGACATAGTAGTTACAGGTAAAGTGTCTGGGGATTTTACATTGGGAATCAAGCAGATTTAACAATTTTAACATAAATTCTAGGCATTTATGTTCAGATTCAGCAAGCATCTGTCTTCTAGGCCTGTTTTCTGTACTCTTCAATTTTTTAATACTCTGTGTTAAATCGAGATGTAGACTAGATGTTTGGGGTATGAAAATGAATTTGTTTATGCATAGACCAAATGGTAGGCTATGTTTAGGTGGGTTTTTTTGTTTCTTTGTTTATTTCTCCGTGATGATGGAGGGCAATAGAAAGGGTTTCAAAGAGGTATTTTGGAGAATAAATGCTTATGAAATACAAACTGGGTTATATGATCCCTTTTCTTGTCCTTTCTAATGTTGGCATTAAAGTGTAGGTGAGCTCTAAGGTGTGTGCCATCATTGAGTAGCTTGACAAAGGATTGAATCTGAACAAACCATTGGATTGTTTCACTAAAGCTCAACAACTTTTAAAAATCACTGGACACATATTTTTGCAGAGCTTTTATTTTGCTATTGTAAACACTAGGATTTATATTCTTACAGGTACATTATGTATACAACCAGATTTTAGAAGTAGACTTGCTGGGAAAGCGTATATGTTTTTGAGGCTTTGGATATTTATTGGCAAATTGTTCTAGAGCAGTGATGTCCAATAGAAATTTTTATGATGACGGGAATGTTTTCTATCTGTACTTTCCAATATTTTAGCCATTAGCTGCATGTGACTAGTTAGCACTTGAAGTGTGAGTAGTGTGACCAAGGAAATAAATTGTTAATTTATTTTGTTTTAATTAATTTTGGTGTACATTTAAATGACCATATGTGACTAGTACCTACAGTATTGCATAATGTAGGTTTAAAATATCTAAACCAAATTACATTTCCACTAGTGATATACATATATGTGTGTGTCTTTTCCCTGTGTCCTTGTCAACATCAGTATTTTTCCATAAAATCTTGGCAATTTGATAGGTTAAAAAGCTTGATTTGTGTTATTTTATATCACTACTATTTTTTAGTAAGTTGTGGTAATAGTGGCTTTTTTTTTCAATGGATTACCTGTCTGCATATATTAAGTTCATCCTTTTATTTCTTATTTCTGTTTTTTGTATTAATATTAGTAATCTTTGTCTCAGATGATATTTCCCAGCTGATTTATTTTATACTTTTGTTTATATTTAAATTATTGTAAAGTGCATACATATTTGTAATAAGTAGGACAAGCATTTTCAAAGAACCTTTAGTTCTATTAAAATAGTTTAAGAAGGTTCAGGGATAAAGAAGGAGAAAGAAGAAGGATGAAACGAGCAAACATGCCTTGCCCCAGGGAAAGAACAGAGAACGCCGAGATGGGTGAGAGAGGAACCAAGACAACCAGTGAACAAAAAGGAGGCGTGATGCCCTGGATGCAGAGCAGAGAGAAGGCAGGGAATTGCCTCTTAGAAGCAGGGAGAGGGAGGGCAGCGTAGCTTGGAATGTTTGCTCTAAGTGTTGGAAGGTTATCATTCTCTTTTGAAATAATATCTTGATGAACCGGAACATTACAGTACTCTTTCTTCTTAAATCATAAGAAGGCTTCTCTGCTTTGTGTCTGTAGTAACTACAGGGAGTCTCACTCTCCAGTAAAGATCTTGTTGGAGTATTTTTTTTTAAACCAGATGATTCACAATTAGAAGTGTAGGAGAGAAGCAGCGTGGTTAGTAATTAAACCAGAGTTCACTTCAAATCAAAGGACCAGAATATAAACCCTGCCTTTTACCTCAACTTTAAACAAACTTGCTGAATAATTGTGGACAATTTTTTTAACTTCTTATGAGTCTTGGTTTCCCGTTATGTAAAATGGGAATGAAACTACATACCCTCTCTCGTAGGAATTTGAAGACCAAATGGGATGTAATATGTGGTAATGTGCTTTGGTCAATTCAGTGCAAGGACTCAGCTGAGGCTGTCAAGTTTAGATTAGACATCTTTGTGTTGCTGGTGGCAGTGATGGGAGATTGCACTACAAAAGGGACAGAGGACATTTGTGTGATGCTGTAACATTGGCAAGTACAGCACTGGGAAGAGACTAGTCTGATAGCCCTTTACCTCTTCTTACAGGTAGCCTGAAGTTGCCAGAATTCAACAAGGAAATTCAAATGCACTAAACAATATTTTTGAATACCTGATTTTTGTTTACATGCATAATCACAATTAAAGTCTATTAATAGATTTTACCAACCTTGTTTTATATCTTTTTTCCCTTCCAGATGAACGGGACAAAGTTCAAAAGAAAACGTTTACAAAATGGATAAATCAGCATCTCATGAAGGTCAGTGTTTATTTCACATGTTGAAATTGTTTTGCATACTTTATTGTGTAGCAGTAATTGATTGTATAGCTCTGAAGCACAGCTTTTCAAATCACCTTGCAAGTTTAAATTCTAGAGCATTTCACATGAATTTTAGCCATCTCTAATTATTTAGTGTGTGGCCCGTGGGTAATGATGGAAGTGGGACTCTAAGTACCAAGTGATTACGGTGCATTCTGTGACATTAGTAAAACCTATTATTGGAGTCCAAAAAATCTCAGCTATTTAATAAATATGTAAATAGTTATATGTTAGAGCATGGAAAAACTGCAGTTCTCAGTGAGATTTTTTTTTTTCAAGATTCAAACCAAGTTCTGGCATCAGGTTTATGTGGACAACCGAGAGTTAGATAAGAATAAAGATGAATTGTGGAGATGGAATTCTAGATGCATTTTACATATCATGCTTAGCTTGGCCCACAAAGTGGCACTACGTATACATTTCTCTGTCTGTGTAACAGTTAATAGCTGTGGTTCTTAAAATAATATTTATTTGTGTCATGGGTCATATGATATAAGCTTTCCAGAAAAATACACATGTATCCAGAATTTACATACAATTTCATGGAGTTATCGGATCCCACTGAAGAGACCTTCTCTGAATCTCAGCTGAAGAACCCACGGGACTCCACAGCTAACTATTAGTTACTTTTTTCCTTTTTTTATGGACAGTCAAAATTTGGAAATAGGTAATGTCTTTAGTCTGTTCTTTAGGACTGGGAAGAGGTTTATTATATAGAAACAGTATTTAGAATGTGGTTATATTGTTAAGCTATTCTACAAGTCCTAGTTAAATCATCATGTAGCATAGTGGTACCAATAAAGTCAATAACCTGCTATAACTGATTCTCATTGTAGGGGACATACCAGAATTTCCTGAGAGGTGTTTTGGCTTCCTCTCTCTCACCACCCATTGACAAAGTCCTTTTCCCACATTCTGATACATCCTTCCAGGAGGCCATGTCATGCACTCCCTAATCAGGAATCACTTCTGTGGGGAGCTTCTGTTACTGCTGGGCGTTAAACCCTCTGGTGTTTAGCAAGAAGTAAAAGGTTAAGATCCTTAGCTTTTGTGAGGAAGTGTACTGTGAATACGACTGAAGAATACCAGCAGTTCACCTACTCTCTTCCGAGCTCTTGTCTCATCTTACGTGGGGTGGGGATGGGCTGCTGTGAGTGTCAGGATGTGGATGTTTGGAGCTGAAGGCTCTGACACAACACTCCCATTTCGGAGGTACATCCAAGGGAAGCAAGGTTTTTGATGAAGAGGTGCCCTTGTGGTGGCTGGGTATCTGGGGGGGCGGCCACAGAGCATGGCCCCATGTCTTCTGGAGTGTAATTGTTATGGTTCCAAGCTGGTAATCAAGTCTGCTGGCAGTGGACACTGGAGAGAAAAAGAAGTGCAAATGAGGATGACTTCCTTGGGAACCACAGCACTGGCTTTATACAGTTAGTTGGTAGGGGCCTACTATGTGCCAGACATGTTGGATTAAAGCCATCTTATGAGTAGTTCCTACACTGGATGACTGTAAGGAGACTGCCTCTGCTAAACATGTCACAATACTAGTTGAGCTGTTGGAGGACAAATGCTGTATTACTCCCTCCTAGGGCCCATTGCAGTGCTGGTGAGAGTGTTCTTACTGTGTTGAATCCAATCATTTAATCGTTCCCACAACCCTCCAAGGTGGTTTACTCCAGTAGTTGCACAAGGGTTCAAGTCCTGGTTTACCTGGCATGCGTAACCTCTTTTTTTGTTTCAATTTTTATTCTGGAATGTAAAGCTCTTTTAAATTAGAGTTGAGATACAATATTTTTGCAGATCCTGGCTCCTGTGGTCCGTGGCATTATGGATGAGATGAGACAAATTCACATGGACTACTGAGTCCTGTGGAGGAAAAGGGATGATGTGGCTTCTCTCTCAAGAGGAGAAAAAGCCTTGAAGCAACTTAGCCACCCTCTCAAGAGGAGAGCTCCTTGGCCCTTACCTTGATAGGCTCTTGTTGTGTTTAATTTGCACAGGAATACAGGGTGTATGTGTAAAGCTCATCAATCATTGTCAAGCAGAAATGATCAAACAATAGCTAACATTCAAAGAACTCTGAGGTCTTATTCTGAGTCAGGGTCAGATAGTTAAAAGGCCATAAAACTTTGGGGAACAAACTCACTTCCTGCTTGGACCCTTATCATTTAAATTGAGGGTATTAGCAAAGTAAGTTTCATAAGATTTTATGCATTCTTTCTTAGGCTTGATTACCGAACCCGTCCTTTCCAGCACAGGGCGGCACCCACCTCCAGCATTGTTTCAGGCTTAAGTAAGGCAGGGGAAGTAAAGCAGCCAAGAGATTAGGAGACTTCTTGCAGACAGAATGAGGACTCAGGCTATGTCAAAGCCAAGGGATGAGGGTCCATCACCCCCTTTTTCTGTAGCCCCCAAGGCCTTCCCTGGGGGCCCCTTTATGACTGTGCCTGTCTTAGGTTGTCCCTCTTTTGAGGACTCTTACCCATCATTGGATAATCAGTCATCCACCTGGGGCCAAGCAGGGTGAAGAGAAAGGGCACAGAGGTGGTGCCCCTACAAGGAAGATAAGCTTTGTCTCCTAAGTGGCTTATGGTCCCAAGGTCCTTTACTCAGCCTTAGTCCTGGGGAATTGCAGCTTCTGAAACCAGGCAGGGCAGTTCCCAACACAATATTATAGTAGTGTCAAGTGTATAACATAGTGATTTAACATTTATATTAACTTACAAGGTTATCACAATGAAATGTTAGTAACTGTCTCTCATCATACAAAGTTATTGATATTATTGACTATATTCCCTATGCTGTGCCTTGTATCCTTGTGACTTGTTTATAAGTTTGTCCCTCTTAATCCCCTTCACCTTTTTGCTCATCCTTTCACTGCCCAACCCTCTGGCAACTATCAGTTTTTCTCTATCTAGAAGTCTGTTTTGTTTGCTCATTTGTTTGGTGTTTTAGATTTCACATATAAGTGAAATGATATAGTATTTGTCTTTGACTCATTTCACTTAGCATAATATCCTCTAGGTTAATCCATGTTGTTGCAAGTGGCAAGGTTTCATTCCTTTTCACAGCTGAGTAATATTCCCAACATACCCACTACACACTTGTATGCACATACCCAGAAATACGCTGTTCTTTATCTGTTCATTTATTGATGGGTGCCTAGGTTGCTTCCATATCACGGCTATTGTAAATAATGTTGCAGCAAGCATGGGATGCATAAATCTTTACAAATTAGTGTTTCATTTTCTTCACATAAGTGCCCAGAAGTGGAATTTCTGGGTCCTTCTTTGTCTCATCTTTTAGCTTTTGTTTTAAAGTCTGTTTTGTCTGGTATAAGTATTGCTACTCCAGCTTTTATTTTAAACTCATTTCCATTTTCATGAAATATCTTTTTTCATCCCTTTGATTTCAGTCTCTGTGTGTCTGTGACCTCTTTTTTTTTTTTTTTTGAAAAAATAACAAATCTCAGAGATTTAAGTCTTAACTCTGCTGCAGCAGAGAAAGAATTGGGAAAATATTTTGGGTACCATAGCCATTTGACAGCTGCCAGTCCAACTGAGTAGAGTTAGAGTCAAATTAGTTTATTTGCTTCTTGAAGTACGTTGTAGGCCAGAATTTAAAATGAACTCTTATTAAATGAAGAGCCACTTCAGGGAGGGGGAAAGTTGAACAATGTAGTCTTTGGCTCACTCCCACTGTCAGCTGCTTATGTTCATGTTTTGTTCTCAAATCAGCTCAGGGTATCCTTTCCTTATAATCTTAAGACTTATATGCTGAAATTAATGGCATAAAACTCAAATATGTGAGAACGTAGTTTTAAATCTTTCATTTAAAGCCTTCATGGAGCCTGAAGTGAAGAAAAATAATTAACTCTCCCAAACATTTTTGGGCACCAAAGTTTACTAGTCAAGCAGAGTAAGTGCAGGCTCCATGCATTCGTTTCCATGTCCCACCGAGTGACGATCAGAGGGTCGTCACCCTCATTTTCTCTCACCGACAGGAATGCTGGACGCAGCTGTTGGAAGTGACTGTTTGGTCATAAGCCAATCAGTGGGAAATATAAAATACTTATATGAATTTTAGATAAAAAGTCAATATTAGAAAGAAATGTTCTTTTTCTATTTTCTCATATTCTTCTCTTGACATATTGAGCATATTTGTGGAGAAACTGGCAAAGGAGAGAAGCAGGTTTCTTGTCTCTCTTGCCTTACCATATGCCTTTTCAATTAATTAAAAGTGTGTTATTTGAAGTTTTCAATGAAATGGGATCTTGACATATGTGAATATTAAGGGAAAGGGTGACCATAAAAAACAAGTCAATAAAATGAAGGAATAATTGATGGATAAGGAGAAAATAAAGTGGGAATGAAATCATTTGGATAAAATTTAAATAATTCTATTTTTTATTCTCTGTTTTGTTAGTTTTAACTGTAGTCATAAGTAGTCCTTAAAGCATGGGGGAAGGAGGGAAGAAAGGGGAGCTTCAAGGAGAGAAGAGAGAGGAGATGAGGGAGGAGGAGAGGGGGGGAAGGGGGTGAGTAGCTGCCTTGTGCACTAAGGGCACTTCCCTCACAGTCCAGGAGGGGGCGGCCCTAAGGGGCCAGGGCCTGGGGACTCTGCCCTTGGCGCTGCTGCCTGAGAGTGCTGACTCACGCTAGGGTTGTGTTCTCCGTCTTTTGAAATAATTCTTGTCTTTAAAATATTTTATTTATTTATTTTTAGAGAGAGGGGAAGTGAGGGAGAGAGAGTGAGAGAGTGAGAGACATCAATGTGTGGTTACCTCTCATGTGGCCCCCCACTGGGGGCCTGGCCTGCAACCCAGGCATGTGCCCTGACTGGGAATCGAACTGGTGACCCTTTGGTTCACAGCCCACACTCAATCCACTGAGCTACACCAGCCAGAGCTGAAATAATCTTTAAAAATTTCCCCTTTCTAAATAATTAGTCAATTGTATTTATTTTAATTTAGTATCACTTAATCGTTCCTTTTTTTTCTTCAGCCTAGTTAAGGCTCCGAGGAGAACAACTTAGTAGTTCTGCATATTTGGGCGGTGAGGTGACTGAGAGGTTCATCTCGGAACACATGTTTTTTCACCGCATTTTTCTTTTTATTTAATAAATAGTGTATTCTGCTAACTTGGACCACATTGTCTTTCAAAGAAGAATGTCTCCCACAGGGTTATCAGTCTGTGACATGTGAGCCAAAGTTGGAAAGCAGCAAGAGTCAGACAGACAGGAAGTTGTAACTTTGCACTTTATAATTTGTGTGACATTAATCCTCTTTGTCTTTCATCTGTAAAATCATGGTAATGATAGATTACTGTGAGGATCTAAATGACATCATCTATCTGAGCATAAAGCATGGTACTTTGTATATTGTAATTACTCAGTAAGTGAGAGCTGTGGTGCGGAGTGGGTGGACTTGGGTGGCTTCAGACAAAGTAGTGAAGTGGGCCTAAGTTGTCCTTGGCGCCCTTCTGCTTCTGTAACCCAAATCCCTTTTCTTAACCTCGGTGCTCTCTTTAGTTTATTCATTTTGGGAAAAGTGGGGCTTGGGGATCAGGGTCTGTTGAGTAGGTGGACTGGCCTGTTGCCCCCTTGCCTTAGAGTCCTGCTGCGATACTGAAGAATTGCTTGAGTTCCCCTCACCCCCTGCATCTCCCTCCCTAGTCATTTATAGGTTGATCTGGGTGCCCCCAAACCTATTTTGCTTACTCCTCTTTTCCCACACACTCTCCTGACAGAAAGGAAGTTAGCGAGACTCTGAAGGTTCTGAAGGTTCTGAAATGTTGGCAGCTTTTGGTCCTCAGTTGTAATTTCACTTAGCTTCATACTGCGGGAGGGCATCTTCTAAATCCTCCTGTTAGCTTCCCTTATTTAACAGAAGAGGAAACTTGCCACAGCCGCTTGCTGGAAGAGCTGCCTTAGTGGTCATGAAACAAGAGTTTGGGTTGGGGTGAGGGGCTGTGCAGTGTTTGATTTCTCCATGTGCTGTAGGATGTTGCCCGTCTGCCAGCGGGTTCCCCTTGGCTATGAGATTGTGTTTACTTTTCTCTACCTCATAGTTTCAACTATGTGCTAATTAATTCCCATGCTTTAGGAAGTTATGATTTATGCAGCTGTAAAATAGCACATACCCAGTGCCTAGGGGATGAATCTGACATGGTCAATTTTAAGGGATTATATGATGGAGAAAAGTAAATATTGTGGAGTTTTAAATGATTACTTAAGTTACTATTATGTCCATATGTGTAAACATTGGTTCCTTAAAATGTATTGGTTAGGGTTTTTTTAATATAGCTTTTTCTCCAGAAAAAAATTAATGTAGCCTTACTTAAAATTTATTAGAGCTAAAATTACATTTGTTTAAAGTGAACAGATTGCTTAATTAAAACTTATATTTGTTGGCAAGCAGATGTCTCTGGCTTTTTCCCAAGTGTATTTAAATTTTAATGTTCTGGTATTTCAGTTGTATGACTAAGCCTGACCTTAAACTGGTTGTTCTGGCAAGAATGTCTTCCTTTTGATTCATCATTCCTCAGTGTACTTTTAAGAATAAACTTTGGTTAACTCATTCAAGTCTGCTGCCTCTACAAGTCTCTTTGCGCGCTGGGTAGACCAGTTGTTGCCTTGAAGATTGTGATTGCTAGGTCAGCCATTGGTGTCAGTAACATTTATGTATTATTCTTTAGCATAATTTTAATTATTATGCTGAAACATGAGCTGATTGTTTTTAAAAATATTTATGACTTCAGTTAGCTAAATTTTACCCAGAGAAATTTCTTAACTTTAAAGTTGATGACATTCTTTTATTATTTTATACCCATTCTACCTAACACACTATATAAACTAGAGGGTCTTATAAAACTACTTAGTTTTTGTTATTACTGGTCACATGAGTTCTATCTTGCTGCCTAGAAATTGATAAGATGGTAATGTAAGAGGTGGCACCTAAGATTTAAGTACCTGTGATTGGGCTTTTGCCTTGTTCTCAGAAGAAAAAAGAAAGAAGGAAACCCTTCATTTTCTGAAGCACTTTAAAGATCAGAGAGAAGATTCTTTCTTAATTATTTCTTTGGGTGCAGAATTAGAACTTGAGTCATAATCTAGAGGCTATATTCAAAAGGAACAATTTAAGAAGATAAATGATTTTTAGGAGACGATAGGAGTCTGAAGAGGTCCATGTAATGTGATTTCCTTGTGTTGGACCCATCTAGGTGGCAGTAGATAGTGGAGGCATATTCTTCAGCACTGACTAGCTATACTGTACATTTATTCCGTAACATTGTGAAATAGGATATTTGGTCTAAATTTTAATTTATTTTTTTGATACCTAAATGCATTTGGAGAGAAAGAGGCCCTGGGTTCCGATATTGAACCTGCCTGTTAGTAACTTCCTTGGTTACCACATGGGAGACACCCATCTGATTGTCAGATTTTTTGTGTGTTCATCATATCTTCGGGAAGCTTAATTTACTCATGGCATAGATATCCTTTGCCCACATTGTACGTCAACGACTTCATGGCTCCACTGAATCAGTCACACCGTTCTTCATTTTCTGATTTGGTGGCTGGAAGGAAATGTAAATCCCCAAGCTGAGAACATGGTGATAACTTTTAGGGAACAGATAAAAAGCTCTGTTTGCTCTGTGTTCTTGGCCATTGCAGTTTATCAAGTAATTTTACATCTGTGGGTACAGATGAAATAGAAGAACTCTGGAAGCATTGACTTTATAAAGGGCTAATGAAAATCCCTCCTCAGAAAGTATAATGCAGTGTTTTAGTTCTTAAAATCTGCAGATAAGATATATATTTTGAAGACTTCAGGCTTACATGAGTGGTTCTGAAACTTCATGAAGCTGCATCAGATTCACTCAGAGGGCTTGTTAACAATAGGTTGCTGGGCTGTGCCCCAAGAGTTTCTGATTCATTAGATCTGGGGTGGAGCCTGAATATCTCCATTTCTAACAAGTTCCAGGAAATTGTGTTTCTAACAAAATGCTGATGGCTGCTGAACCAGGGCCATGTTTGTAGAGCCCCTGATATAGAGAAATGGATAAATATTATAATTAACCATCAGTTCCATTTGGTATAACCAACAAATATTCTAATATGGTTAAGAAAATAAAAGCAACTGTATTTTGTTGTGCCCCTATAGTATGCCAGGTACTTTATAATATTGATACCAATATTTATAATAGTAGCTGCTAATATTATTTGCCAGGTAACCATGTGCCAGCATCTGTGACTTTTATATCTTAAGGTACTTAATTCTCACAACAATGTTTTAAAAAAAATTGTTATTGTATTTTTCCATTACCATTTAACCCCCTTATTCTCCCCTTCCCCTACAATCACCACACTGTTGTCCATGTCCGTGAGTCCTTTTTCCTTTTTGCTCAATCCTTTCACCCACTAACCTCCCCCCGCCCCACTTAGCTGTCATCCTGCTCTCTATGAACCTGTCTCTACTTAGCTTGTTAGTTCGGTTTGTTCATTAGATTTCACATATAAGTGAAATCATATGGTATTTGTCTTTCTCTGACTGGCTTATTTCACTTAGCATAATGTTCTCCAGGTCCATTTGTGCTATCTCAAAGGGTAAAATTTTCTTCTTTCTTATGGCTGACTATTCCATTGTGTAAATGTCCCATAGTAGTTTTATCTACTTTTCTACTGATGGATATTTGGACTGCTTCCATACCTTGGTGATTGTAAATAATGCTGCAATGAATCTAGGGGTGCTTTTGTTCTTTCAAATTAGTGCTTTGTGTTTCTTACAACAATCTTTGTGTACAGTTCTTGACTAGTATTATTATCTCTGTGTTACAGATGATGAAACTAATGCACAGAGAGGTTCCATAATTTCCCAAGGTCATTCAGCTAGTAATTCTCAGGGTTTGTGTGGAAGACAAGGCTAAAATTGATTGCACAGTTTTTTTATATATTGCACAACAGTCTAAGGAAGAAGTGAAAATTATATCCCAGTCGGCCTGACTCCAGATCTTTTGCTCTCTCTACTACACTAAATTGTTAAGGATAAATTTCAAGTTGCATGATTAAAGCTGAAAAGGGGAAGCTGAGCTTGACAATGGACATTGGTCTGATTTCTTTCCAAATGTGATTTGACATTTAAGTTATTTCTCTTATGGTAGAAGATAGCAGTGTGTGTAGTAGAGGAAGGGTTAAAACTTTTTTCAGGGAAATGTCTGATTAAAGATCCAAAGTTTAGAATTTAGAAGCAGATCTTGAAATCTGGTTTTTATAAATGTGAAAAAATAGTTCATTTTGTAATCGGGATAATTCTAAGATAGTATAAGATATATAGAAGAGTGTAAAGTTACTCTGTAAACAAATAGTAGCTTGGGATTGAAGAATTCTGAATGTTTTCTCATCATGAAGAATAATAATTTCTTGGTGATAAATTTCTCATCAGCAAAAAACAACCAACTAACTCAGGCTAACACCATGCTTACCTTCAGCGGGACTGTATCGAACTTCTGGTACAACCAGGGTTGTATTTGAAATACAGTTTGGTAGGTACTCTGTTTTCATGCAGCTTGCTGTTTGGTTGGAGATATTAAAAATACATACATGTAAAACCATTACATAGTTATGCAGGTTAGCGTAGGATAACGTGCCCGAATGAATGGCTCTGAGGAGTCAGGACTGTGCCGGGCCAGAAGAAATGACTTAAGCAAGGTGTGGAGGAGGGGGTGTGACAGGAGTGGGTGGGTGGGCACAGTGAGTCCGATGTACTGGACTGTGGGGTTTGCTGGAAGAAGATCAGGTTGGGTAGGAAATAGTGAAGCCAGGTAAGAAATAGATGTGATTGGTTAGCCTAGGGTATTGTCGGAAGTTTCTGTGGGCAAGAGTGACATAAATAACTGACATTTTAGAAAGAACCTTGAATTTCATTCATAGATAGGCATTAAGGAACTAAATGTAAATTCTCTGACATGTCTTCACATAATAATAGCTACATGTTTGCTAAGTGAGAACCTACAGAGAGGTGACTACTAGCTTACTCCAGGGGACTCTTTTAATCTTTCCCTTTACTTTGTAGCGGATACTTGGATGAATCACAGAAGGCATGCTGACCTGCATCTGTAGCATACAGGAGGTCTGGAGTCACAGTAATTCGTGCAGTGAGACCTGGGGGGTTTATGGGCCTCAGATCTGCAGCAGTGGGACACCTGAATGCAGGCTCCGGCTGTCTTAATAAAGCTGAGAGTCCACAGCTCTTTCTGCTGTTCACACCCAGAATACTTTGGTTAGTCTTTGACAATGCCCTGGAAGTGAAAGTGTCCAGAAGGTGGCAACCAGGAGGATGAGGGTCTGGAAACAATCTCTCAGATGAGGAATGACAGAAACAAGTGCGGAGGTTAGCTTTGAGAAGAGAGGATTAAGGAGAAACATGATGTGTGTTTTCCATTTATTGATACAGCAGTCATGTAAGCAAGAGTGCAGTTTTGGGTTTATTTGATCCAAAGAGAAGATTGCTGGACAGTTTCCAGGTCCTAAGCTCATGTAAAAAAATATCTGCAAACACCCTTAGGGCACAGTCCAGTTTGGGGTCAGGTATTGCATTTAGTTGTCACGCCTCTTTAACCTGCTTTAATCAGGAAACGTTTTGTAGCCTTTTTACAGACTTTATGATGTTAACAGTTTTGAAGAACACAGAACAGGGGTTTATTTACACAGAATGGAAGGTGAATCAATAGTAAAATATATTTTGAATTTGAGGTTATTATATGACAAGTAGACAAATTCTTTTTTCCTATGAGAATCATTTAAACAATTACAAGTGATTTTATTATTTGTTGATAGAATACCAACAAAAAACAATCTGAACTACCTATTCAGACTAAGATCACCAAGATTTTACTGAGTAATTTCACCAAATAACTTGGGTTCCATTTTACAGTCAGTAGTAACTTTTCTTCTTTTTGATTTCCTTATTCGTTATTATCTTTATTGCTTCCTTCCTCATCACTGCCATCTATCAAATGCTCACTGTGTACTAGATCCTGACCTGGATACATGACAAACGTGGTCTGATTTAGTCCTTTGCCAGTGAGGAAGCGGAGCCTCAGGTGGAGAGTTGGTCTGCCGAGCATGAAGCAGCTAGAACGTGGCAGGGCTGAGATCTGGTCGTTGGTTCTCTGGTGCCACAGAAAAACTGTGGCATACTACCATATCTTGCCATAACAGAAAGACAGAGAGTTAAGGAATGATCAAAAAGAAATAAAGATCCTGGCCTGGTAGCTCAGTTAGTTAGAATGTTGACCTGATGTGCCAAGATTGTGAGTTCAAACCCCCATCAGGGGGCATACAAAAATCAACCAGTGAATGCACAAGTAAGTGGAACAACAATTTGATGTTTCTCTCTCTCTCACACTCTAGCTCTTGCTCTTAATTCAATGAAAAAAAAAAGTTAAAAAAGGGGAAAAAAGAAATGAAGACACAGAAGTGGGGAGGGGGGTGGAGAAAAGCAGTATGTCACTTTACTCAGTTCTACTTTCAGCGTTATTCTGCATACTTTAAGCCTTGTTTTGTCTCTGCCTCATTATATAGTCATAAATTTTTATTTACATTCTTCTCTATTCAGTATATTCTACCAGGGTTTAGAAACATAGATCAAAGTGAATGAAGTCATCAAACAGCATTCTTGAAGGTCATCGTTTTAGCTGGAGAAAAGATGCTAAGGCATTTTCAGAGAGGAGAACATTACTTTCTGATCAGTGGTGCTAATGTGTAGGCCTTCACATCAGAAGTGTCTTCATTCTGTAGTAGGTTGATTAAAGCAGAACACTGGTGTGTTATTTAATACTAGACTTTAAACTAGGGCTGTGTCTGACTATTTAAACAGTACATCCCTGGCACCTAACAAGATGTATAATACCCTGTTCCTTTCCTCAGACCATACTAAGAAATTTGTTGTTTAATGAATGAATGTGAAACCAAATGAAACTTCCCCCCCTCATTTATGATATAGAACTAAAACCATGATGATGGGGGAATGGAAGGGTTGTTTTGGTAGGAGTCACAAAAAAGTTACTCTGGAGGAAAAATAAATTTATGACATCTTCCTTCTTTTAAAGCTGAAAAGACCTATTTCATAATAGGTATAGAGACTGAGGTCCCAAGTCACGCAGATCATGATTGGCAGGGCCAGACTGAGGATCCCTTCTTCTGATCTCTTTCCACTGTCTCTTGTTTCTCCATTTGTGGCCAGGGAGTAAAAAGTTTACTCATATTCATAGAAGAGATTAATTTATTTATCTAAGTTTACTAATTAACTTTGCTCTACTTGTCTACTATATTTTCATCAGTTCAGAATGTAGAAGAATATTGGTGCTAGCTAGATTCTTCTCACTTAGAAATTCTCTAATAATACATTAAAATTAGTAGATTCTATGTAGTCTTAGTGCTTGTAGGGGGATGGGAAAAATATTTTTCTTCTGCCCTCTGGGTTCTTGACTGGGCTTTATTACAAAAGACAGATTAACAAGAGAAAAACATAAACTATACTTATTAAAATTTCATGTGATACGGGAGCCTTCACAAGGAAATAAGATCAGAAGGAATGGTTAAATCTTAGTGTGTTTACACTAGATTTGATTAAGAGTGAAAGTGATGGGAAATGTGAAGGACAAAAGGGTATGAGACAAGGGCGGTGACCTGGGAGAAACTCAGCAAGGCCTGTTTGGGTGCTCTTCAGAGTCTCTCCACCTTCAGAGATAAGGGTGCTCCTCTCCTCCAGGTCCAGGCAGGACATTTCTTACAATAGCGTTCGAGGACCTGCTTCCAGAGGGGGTTAGGGTGGAGGCATAGAGGTCTTCCAGCATCTGTTCTTTCCCAAATTCCTTCGGCTTAAAATATTTTCTATGTCAAGGTGCCGTATTTTGAGATAGTGTGTCCTGAACCCCGTCTCAAGGATGCAGTTAGGCTTCTTTGAAGATACTTTGTAAAACACTTCTTTCCATAGAAGCAACCAGAGCTCCAGACCCTGTTCAGAGTTTTCTGTACTTCAGATCTGAGGGAAAATTCAGAGGTTAGTTTTAAAGGGGGCTGGCAGAGGAAGACAAGCAGTGAAGGACGTGGGAGCCAGTGCTCAGAGAGGGATGAGAGAGCTGTGCTCTGCAGGGAGAGTCTGATAATGAAAGTGGTCGATGTGTCAAGGGCAGCGATGGGTCATGTGGGACTTGCCGGGAGTTTGGAAACTCTTACCCACATAACGGAATCATTTGATCTTAATAGAGAAGAAGTTTCTGTGTTGTGGAAAAGAGAAGGGGGTGACCTCAGAGGTGTTGAAGCTGGGAAAACTGTTGCATACTTCTAAAAATGCTGAAATAAACGCTTGATGGCTCTGTACTGTTGTTTTACATTGCTAACATGTTCCAGCACTGATGTTTGCTTAAAGAATTTCTTACCAAAATTGTTCAAGTATTCTTGTATGTGATTTTTTTAAGCTCACGGAAATACAGTACCATTTTTCAAGTAAAATTTAAGGAGTCCATAACATTTATTATAAAGTCAGTTTTTGCTACTGCATATGTACAGAGTCCTTGAGGTACAAATGGGGACTTCTGTAAGTCATTTTTAGAGGCCTGGATTTCTCTATATGATTGAAATATATTATAATGTTGGATTTGTTTTCAGACTAGTCCATTTGTCTTATTTAGTGCACACCCTACTTACAGATGTTAAGTCCTAAGATTGAGGAACTGTAATACCCTAGAGAAAAAAGAATGGTCCCCCTGCCCATCCCTAAGTAGGTTTTTTTCTAAACCTCACTCTATTTCTGTGTCCATTCTTTAGTCACCCCCTTTTCTTCCACCAGGGGCCAAGGGAATATTTGTGTCCTCCTAAGACACTCTCTTTCTCAGCATGTTCATGTTCCATTTTGGATTCTCATGGCAGCTGGTCTCGTGTAGGGTCAGAAGCACAGCTTGATGGGAAACTCTGATGGGAACCTAAGTCACTGAAGTCTGTAAATGACAGAGCACTCTAGCCATCCTGCTGGAAGAGAAATCTCTGTTGGTTCAGACAGATTCAAGAAGAGTCAGTTGTGGATAAGAAGGCCAGCATGGAAGTAAGCTAATCGTGCCTAGAATCAGCCCTGGTGGCTAGATTTTCCAAGCTGCTCCTACATTTTACAGCATCTTCCCTCACTGTACTTTGGAACCCAGGAAAGGTGGTGTAGAGTGGTGCTGAAGAGCGCCGGCTGTGGTCTGAGCTGCGTGGGCTCACATTTCCCCCAGGACTATTTACTAGAGATGTGGCCTTGAACCTTTCTAGGTCTTTGTTTTCTCCTCTGTAAAACAGTGCTAAGAATAATGCCCTCTTTATATCTGTACACACTTAAGATTGTCAAAAATATTCACGTTTGTCCTCCCATCTTCCATAGCAGTGACAGTTGTGGTCCCGATGTTTGCATTTTTATGAGTTTGAGTCTACCTGTTGCCTACATAATGGAAAGGGGAGATTGCCCATACTGCAGAACTATTGTGGTTTTATAATGTTACAGTAGTGGATGCCTGTTAACGGTGAACTCTGACCTAGGAACATGATTCTCACAGCCTGGCTCAGACCCATGCAAACACCTTTAGTTTTCGTGGTATGGATATGGCAGTTTGAGGTGAGACGCTGTGAGCATTGGCAGTCGGCTGTTTGGGCTGTTAGTGAGCTGTCACGTCGCTGGCTGAGTCTAGGCCTCCATGAAACAATTCCTGGAACATTAGCCCAGTAGGGCCACAGCCGCGGCGCAGCATTTCCGTCGCCTGCCTGAGCAGAAAACCTGGCGTTTACGTTTTGTATGAGAGCAGCCTTCCAGTATTTTTTAAAAAAATGAAATCCAAAAACCCAGATACTTTAAGGCCTCCAGAAAACAGTACTACTTACTAAATTCTTCTCAGAATAATGTAAATATTCCATTTCTTAGATTTATGGACAGTTATGCCAGATAGATAAATAGCGTAGGTGTCCTTACAGGTTGTAAAAGTAGAAATGTTTCCTATAGTTTTATTGTACAAGTTAATGAGTTTTAATGTTATCCTTCTTTAAAAATCTCACAGTTTGTCATTATTCCCAAATATTTTATTTTTTAAATGTATTTTTTTTTAAATTTTAATTTCATTTTAGAGAGAGGGGCAGGGAGGGAGAAAGAGTGAGGGAGAAACATCGATTGGTTGCCTTCTGCAAGTGCCCTGGTCAAGGCCAGAGCACAGAGCCTGCAACCCAGGCATGTGCCCTGACTGGGAATCGAACTGGTAACCTTTTGGTTTGTAGACAATGCCCAACCAACTGAGCCATCCATGCTGGCCAGGGCCCAAATGTTTTAACATCTAGATTTTAT
This sequence comes from Anoura caudifer, assembly GCA_004027475.1. Lineage (NCBI taxonomy): Eukaryota > Metazoa > Chordata > Mammalia > Chiroptera > Phyllostomidae > Anoura > Anoura caudifer. The sequence goes on along the minus strand of PVKU01008084.1, from coordinate 8,174 downwards.
TTTGCATAAACTTAAGGGGCCATATTTGTAGACACTGTAATTTTACTTCCTTTTTTGGGGGGCAGAGGAGCAGTAAACAATCAAGTTCAGATCAGGTTCCCAGGGACACCAGTATTGTGAGATGCCCTGGAAAAAAAAAAAAAAACCCACACACACAAACCAGTTTCAATGGCCAAAGAAATTTGGAAAGCAGCACTCTCTGGTTCCAGAGATTTATGATACCCATTAGCATATCAAAGACTGAGTGAGGACTTCTGTGGTAAAGAACCCTGTTTTAATTCAGTGTTCCACAAATTCACTTGGTCATGCATTCCTTTTACCAAAGAATATCTATTAACATCCCTTTGGGAAATCCTGCAGGGGACTTTTAAAGTGACTGCTTTTAAGCAAATTTAATTAATTATGTATTAATTTGAATTATAGATCTGGACAGGATCTAGTTAATTTTATTGTCATCGCAGACTATTTTCTCACAGCCTTTCTTACGGGTTGTTGGTTTTTCTTATTGATGGACAACTTAATATTTTGGTTGCCTTGAGTGATAATGAAGTTACAATTCATGATCTAGAATTTGCTTACTGTAACTCCCACCCACTTACCTTGGGATAGCCTCCAGAATGATATGGCACAGATGGCAGCTCTTAAATATCGGAAAGAACTATTTTGTCCCCCTTAAAAAAACACAAAAAACTTCTCTTGTCACTCAAATGTTCCCATTTACTTTATTTCATTTTCATGTGATCTGATTTTTATATCATACATTTTGTTTGTTTGTTTATTCCTCACCCGAGGATATACTTACTGATTTTAGTGGGAAAGGGATAGAGAGAGAAAGAGAGAAAGACAAAGGGAGAGAGAAAAAGAAACACGTATGTGAGAGAGAAACATCAATTGGTTGGTTGCCTCCTGGACGTGTCTCATCTGGGGATCTATCTAACCCACAACCTAGGTATGTGCCCTGACCGGGAATCAAACCCACAACATTTTAGTGTACAGGATGATACTCCAGCCAACTGAGCTACCCATCCAGGGCCATACATTTCTTTTTTCTATCATGCTCTCTTTCAGTTCTTGCCTTTGAAGTTTTTATTTTTATTAGTACCATATATATCTTTTTTTGGTATGTAAGACCATTCTCAGAGGCATAAGTGTTGATTACTGTGATGGCAGTTTTGCTTCTAGGGGATAAAGACTTATTATACAGTATATGACTAATTATTAAGTTGAAGGCAGAAAATGATTCTTGTTACCAGGTAACAAGACCTTGGGGATGGTTATCAATAGTAGGATCTCAACTCCGTGTTTATTACCTACCTACCTTTCACCTCCCTACCTTTGTGTGTTGAGCCACTTAACCTGCTTACTTCTCTTCACAGTGGTTTTATTTTCCCTGCATTGTAAGACAACTCTTTCAGTTTGAACTACTTCCCAATTTTTCTACAAAGTATTGCTGTTATTATCAGGAAAATAACCAAGATGATGTTATTTTATAAAAACTGAGTCTTTTCCTCTCTCACTTTGCTGTATAGCGAGGGAACGCAGTGGGATAAGTCACCTCCTGTCCAGGTGAGAAGGAATGGTTAGACTCCTGTTGCTGTTCCGAAGAGTGTTCGCATTTCGACCAAGAACCCTTAGGTGCTGGGGTGGGGGTGAGGGATCTGTAACTGTCTATGGCCTGGGGGCCTAATTCTGCCGCAGCCTCTCTTTTGGTACTTACAGCCCATGGACTAAGATTTATTTTTAAAATTTTAAAGAATTGAGAACAAATGAAAAGAATAATAATGTTTCGGGACACATGAAAATTATTTGAGATTCACAATTCACTGTCCGTAAATAAAATTGCATCAAACTCGACCACTCTCACCCATTTATCAGTTGTCACCACATAGGAACCTTAAAGCCCAGAAATCTTTGCTCTCTGGCTCTTTACAGAAGAAGTCTGCTTACCTTTGTCTTGGGGGAGGTTTTGTATGTACTTAGGATGAAGTTTTGCACATATTTACTTTACTGGTGGAGAATGGTCTTTTGTATTCCCCTGAATCCATTTATAAAGGTGACTTTCTTTTCCTATATGTAAGTAAGATCAGTTATGGTTCTATGAGTATAATTTTATACCATAGCTGCTTTTCTGAATGAGCTTCCTCTTTGATTTATTTAACAAAATATTTGAAAAGTTCAGTTTAGTATATTGTTTTACTAATTAGACAAAGTTTTGTTTCTGTGATATTCCTCTTTGAGTCAGGATGTGGTCAGGAAAGATATACGCATTGCAAATGCCACTTCAGATAAGAGTTCAGTAATTTTGATGTAAAGCTGAGGAAGTATTTCTTCAGTCACATTGGATCTGTTTCCTGACTGTGTCACTGGGGAATCCTTTAACTATGAGAGCTCCATTTGCTTTTTATCTTCTTAATATACTTCCATTTTGGTCTATATTAAAGGTTTTATCTTGGCATGGCCAGCTTTTCCAACTTTATTAGAGTTATGATTGGTTCTTTTAAATTAAGTATCAATTGATTCTCTTTGTAACTATTTTTAAGAAATTTTTGTTGTTATTTTATTACAGTTGTCCCAATTTTTCCCCCTTTGCCCTCCTCTGCCAAGCCCATCCCCACTCCCACAGTCAGTCCCACACTGTTGTCCATGTCCATGGGTCATTCATACATAGTCTTTGATTAGTCCCTTCCGCTTCTTTCCACTATTATCCCCCTCCCCCCTCCCCTCCGGTTGCTGTCAGTCTGTTCCGTGTTTCCTGATGAACAAAAATAAATTAATGAGCAAAATAGAACCAGAGGCATGAAAATATAGAACCATTTTTTAATAAATGAAAATTATGCATCCTTTTAAGTGTAGTTCAGTTGTGCCTGCCGACGCGTATTAGAACAGCCTAACGTCCTGTCCTACACTGGGACACTGTTATCAGTTCTTGTTGAATTGTGGTGAGTTTGAACATTTTCCATGTGTGAACACTGCTGCCACTCCGTCAAACGGAGTGTAGTTAAAATGGTTTTAAGAACAGCTTTATTGAGGTATGACTTGAACACTGTAAAATTCACATGTTTAGGTATATAATTGAACAATCTTTAGCTAATCTACAGAATTGTGCATCTGTCACCATGCTCTGATTTTAGAATATCTCCATCACCTCCAAAGGAAACCTTCCCCCATGTGCCGTTTCCTTTATCTCCCTTTCCCCGCACCTCCGCACCCCTAGGCAACTGCTGATTTACGTTCTGACTCAATAGATTTGCCTCTTCTGGATAGTGCACGTAAATAGAATTATACAATATGTGTTCTTCATTCCTTTTTATTGTCAAATATTTTATTCTATGGACATACCGCATTTTGTTTATTCACTTACTAGTTGATTGGCATTTGGATTGTGTCCATGGTCTTGGAATTATGAGCAGTGCTGCTATAAACATAAACACACAAGTCTCTGTATGAGCACATGCTTTCATTTCTTTGGGATATTTATCTGGCAACAGAATTGCTGGGTCAGATGGTAAGTCCAGTTTAACATTTTAATAAAACTTCCACACTGTATTCCAAAGTGGTTGAACCATGTTGTATTTCCACTAGCAGTGTGTGAAGGTTCCAGTTTCTCCAAGGCCTTGCTAACACTTGTTATTGTCTGTCTTTTTTATTTTGGCTATCCTAGTAGGTGTGGAATTCTGGCTCCTGGTTTTACTTTGTATTTCTCTAGTGATTAGTAATTTTGAGCGTCTTTTTGTGTGCTCATTGGCCATTTGTGTATCTTCTTTCATGAAATTATTTTTCGTACTTTCCCTATTTTTAAATTGGATTATATGCCCTTTTATTATTGGGTTTCTTTCATTACTTATGCTTTTGCTGCCACACACAAGAAATATTTGCCTAACCCAAGGCCACAAAGATTTGCTATATGTTTTCATCTAACAATTGAATTGTTTAAACTTTTACAGTAGATCTGTGATCCCATCTGAGGAAGAGGTTCATATGAACCCTTTCACATGTAGGTAGATATTCAGCTTTCTGGCACCATTTGTCAAAAGGACTGTCCTTTGTGTAGTGAATTGTCTTTGTTCTTTTGTCAAAAACCAGTCATCCTTAAATGTGTGGGTCCATTTCTGGATTCTGCATTTGTTTCATTAAACTATATATCTGTTTTTACTGAAAAGATTTTGTTTTCAGGTCCCTTATTAAGTCTTGAAATTTGATTTTTCTGAACACCTTCTTGTCAGTCATTTACCAAACTAATTTAGATGCATAAGCAGAAATACTTAGAAGGCTGGGCAGGCAGAAGTGGACATGCCACCTCTGTGTGTTAGTCACTGAGTGGGCACTCAAAGGCCCACAGATGAGGGCATGGTTAAGGTCACAGATGACTCATCTTTTGTTTATTGAATAAACCTTTGAATATCTGCTGTCTAAAAGGTACTTTGCAAAACAGGAGGCATTTTCAATGAGAACTTGAGACAGGGGCCTGTCCTTTTCAGGGGCTTATTATGTATATCATGGAGAAGTAGGAGAGGAAAATAATTTTCCCCCACCTTTTGAAATTCTGGCTGGACTAATAATCAACTTAACGTACACAGATTAGCAGGAGAAAGTGACCACATATATTGCATGTGTACATACATGCAGTGGTTCCCTAGGATCAGGAGACCAAGGACAGATGGGCAGTTAAGGCGTGTATGCGTTCTGGAGCTCAGAAGAGAGGGGAGGGCTGTGGTTGGAGACTTCAAAGGGCAGGAAGGCAGAGTTTATGTGGAGGTGGGAAAAGCATGTGTTTGGTAAATAAACGCTTGTTGGGCCGTCTTTATCAGTGGGTCACAGAGAGGACTTAGATGAAAGGATCTTGCTGGTTGCTCTTATACTTAGTTCATGGTAAAATACAGTTATCTGTGAAAATCGCTTCTTTCCTCAAGCGGGTTCTCTATATAAAGTCTTTGAGACAGTTAGGGGAAGGTCAAAGATTTTCGTGAGTCATATCTTGAAAAATAACCAGCTTAAAATAATCAATATCTAAAAAAGGCATATTTTGTGGTGGCAAACTCTGCTTCCCCTCAGAGATAAAACTGTTTTATAAGGAAAATGATGATTGGTATCCTGGTATAAACCAAGGAATGAGGGAGTTCAGAAGAGGGAAGTTTTCACAACCTGGGCAACATTAAAACCTGACCTAAAAGGAATAATAAGACTTCAACAGCTAGAGGAGGAGTTGAAGCAGAGCAGGTTGCGTGTAGAAGGCATACAGCGAGTGCAAGCAGAGGGTGGGGCAGTGGTGGTTTCGAGAACGTAACCTCATCTATTGAGCTGCCATTCTTTACAAATTCTCTTAGCCTTTCAGATTGGAAGTGAAACTCCGCTGTTAGGGTGCTGGGACCTATGTGTCCTGCAGTATGCCCACAGCTGTGTGCTGCATTTCACCTCTGCAAACGTGGCCTCCAATGTAGTAGGTGTTAACCTGGCTCAAGCCTACTCTTGGCAGAACATAAGTTTGAAAGAGAGGGTGCTTGTAACAAGGGCTAGAGACAAAATGATTTCTGCTTAGATTTTAGACTTTAGTTTGAACATGAATGTGCATCTCTTCTGACTAGTCACGTAGAGCTGGGAGGATGATGGTGAGCATGTGCGGTCTACAAACCTCTGCTGAGTAGATTAGAATTGGGAAATCTGGCAAAATTGTAATGTCATTTTGACGTTATCACTTTGCATCTTTGCAAGTCTTCATCTACTTACAGAAGGTATAATTCTGTTGAAGAGATTAATTTTAATGTATCAAAATTCTTTGTATCAAATGATCAGTGGAATAAGTCTGAATTTATAATTCCATCCAAACATAAGAGTTTCCCAGATATGTTTTACAGTGGTTTTATTTTGGAAAATGTAAATCATGATGCTGGGGTCTTAGGGTTTCATCTGAATTTAAGGCAACAAAAAATGTTAAAAAATAACAAGAAGAGGTGTGAAGCATTAGCATACATTCTGGCAGAGGCAGTGGAATCTCATCATCTGGGGGTGTCTTTAAAAATAGTTTCAGTGTTCATCTCCCTGCGACAGTTGCAGTTGCCATGATCGTAATCCTAGATTATTTCAAAGGTTTAATGAAGAGGATACAACCAGTTGTTCTCAGTTGTTTGTTTGTAAGGACTTGAGGAAATGGGCTTAGGTTAAAGAAGAGTGCATTAGTCTGCATATAAAGTATTAGAATATTCCAAAGGTCTTAAAACTATAAAACATGCTAATAAGAGAGGCTGTAAATTTTCCTTCCTCCTTAAGACTTAAAAAGAGATGAAGCAACTGCTTGTGTTATCCCTGCCCTCGGTAGTGTCTTCCCCGGGCAAACAGTGTTCTGAAGGGGACACCGGGAAGCGCCCCTGGAGGTGTGACTAGAAGATACCCAGATTGGCCAGCGCTACCGCTCCTGGGGCCTTACCCACAGGTGGACTTTATCACTTGCCCAGCACTCTTCCCTCTCTATGAGGACCTGGCTCCCCAGCCTAGAGCCTGACTCATTATATTACATCCATTCTAGCAAGTAGCTCCCTGCTCCGCCTAGGAGCGGTGGAGCTGTGCTAGTCATCATCCCTGAAGCAGATAGTTATTTTTGAGGTCTCAGTTGGTTCTTTGATTTTTTTCTATGCATTGAGAGTATAGCTGTTTTCTTTTCCCCTATAAACACCTATGCTGTAAAAGGTACTTTAAATGGTGCCTCTGGAGAAAGGATAGTTCTTACTTGGGACAAGTATTGACTTATTTGTTGAATCACTGTGTAACAAGTCAGGCATTAACAACCTATTCATCATTAATAATTAATGCATTTGACAAAAGCCCCAAAGGAGATGATTCAGCTCAGAAGTATTCAGTAAGCAGTTGGCATAACCAGCACTTAAGCCAGAATTGCAAGGTGGCTGAGGTTTTTGTCACTTCTCCGCATCCCTTTCCTGGACCCTTCTTGCCCCACTGGCCAGCCGCCCAGGGTGCTCCCACCACCTTCTCACTCTGAAAAGCTCTTGCCCTGGAACGCAGCCCTGCCCTTGCACTGCCTTGTCTCCTCCATCCCGTCCACCCTCCCCCATTGTCCCGTCACGGAAATTGATGATGTGGGTAACACACAGGTGTTAGGAAAATTCGTCCGATAAAGTGACCTGGCATTAAGGGTCAAATGACCGATCGGTTGCTCCATCTAAGAAGCTGTCTTTATTTTTATATAAGAAATGAATATATTTACCTGAATGCATCTCCAATTTATAAAAATTAATCTGATCCTGACTTATGTCATTGGTACAACCTTACCAGACAATCTTTAGTGGGGATTTATTGAGGAAATACACATTTTTAAAAACTGGTTTTGAATTTTGGTCATGACTATAAACCAATTTAAATTTAAATAAAACCGATTAAAATTCTTTAAAATATTTTACATGATTTTTATTGAAAAATATGCACAAGTCTTTCACAATTTTTTCATTAAAAACTAGAATTTGAAAATATAGTGGAATCTGTTTAAAATGTTGATGGTAAAGGACAGGACTTTGATGCTGTAGGTGGAGATTCCCTAGGTTAAATGGACTCATTTTACATTTAGTTATATTTTTTAGCACTTGGCAAAAATGAACTCATGTAAGTAAGTATGCAGAACTTAGCTATTATAATAGTATTCTCAGTTGTCATTATATGTTTTGTTATATATTGCTGTAGTCACATATATATATTTATATCAAAATTTAGTTTTGTGGACTATATTAGTATTTGTTAGAAGTGTTGATTGATTATAAACCCCCACATTCCCCAACTTTTTCTTCCCACTACCCAGACAGTGAGAATGTGAGAGGAATAGGAGCGGGGGGAACGTAAAATGCCAGTTACTGGTTCCTTCTCTTTTCATTGTGCTTTTACTGAAAACTGTTCTTGGTAGAGTAGTGCTTACCATGATCTTTTAAAGTGACAAATAGTTCAAAGATTTATATATGTAATGAGTTACGAGGATATTTGAAGAATTTTAAGAAGGCAAGAACTTCACCCTTCTGTTGTTTATCTGGGAATTCTCACCCTCAGTGACAGAATTCTGGCCAGAAGCATCCTTTAGCCTCACCTGAAATCTCTCCCACCCCCTAGTTTTCAAAGACTACGTGGAGTGGATGATGCTGATGTCTTTGTAAACCAGGGCTCATTTGTTTGACATTGTA
>PVKU01008083.1:32871-78115 GCA_004027475.1 Anoura caudifer | reverse complement strand
AGATGGTAGGTAGAAAATAGACAGGGGGAGGGCAAGAGTAGTGTGGGAAATGTAGAAGCTAAAGAACTTATGACACATGGGCATGAACTAAAGGGGGGAATGTGGGTGGGAGGGGTGTGCAGGGTGGAGGGTAATGAAGGGGGGAAAATGGGACAACTGTAATAGCATAATCAATAAAATATAATTTAAAAAAAAGAAAAAAAAAAGAAGCCCACTCTAAAAAAGACAGTTGATTATGAAGACAACTGGATAATTATGGATTTGCTTATCATTAGACATTCTAAGAACATTATTAGACATTACTATGCTTAAGTGTAATGGCCTAGTGGTTTTATTAAATTATGTCCTTTTAAAAATGCATATTGAAGTATATAGGAATGTGATATGGTGTCTGGGATTTGCTTTTAAATACTGCAACAAAAGAATCAACGGAATGGATGAAACATGGTAGAATCTTATTTATTGTCCAAACATGGTGATGGTGGTAGTGGTGGTGGGTGTGTTCATACCACTGCTGTCTGCTTTGTATATTTGAAATGTTCATAATAAAAACATTAATGTTTGTTGAGAGAATGAAAGGGGGTCCTGGCTAAGAAAAATTCCACAGTGAGTTGGAAAGAAGCATTTTTATTCAAGCTTGGGGTAAAATCCTTGTTTAGATTCAGTAACTAGGACAGTTAAACATGGGAGAGAAAGGTACCAAACCATTCCCAGCTGTTTAGACACCAATCTTGGACATTCCTTATGACAGGAATGTGGTCTTTTGTTTTTTAAAATAAAAGAATCATTAATGCTAGTGGTTTCTAGATACTGTTAATATTCTATTTCTTGAGCTGAACAGTGGTTACATGGGTGTTCACTTATAACTATTTGTTAATCTGCATGTAGAAATATTATGCACATTTCTAAATTTAACTTGAAAATGTTAACTTAAAAAAAAAAAGCCTAGTTGAGTGTTAAAACAGCGCTCATTCTCTCAATTCAGTGCAGCCTGAGCTGGTTAAGCAGACCACAGCAGCCCCACAAAGGTGGTGGAGTACTGTCATTTCCAAGAAAGAAATGGGAGGAAATAAGGCATTTTCAAGATCCTCTAAAACGGGCTTATCTTTCCACCTGCACAGGTAGGTAAACAGAGAGGGGCACAGGCAAAAGGGAACCAGGGGTCTTCTGTTCCTAGAATGTTGGAGTTGATTCAAAATGAGGGACTGTGGCTGTAAGTGTATGACTCAGTTTCCTTTGTATCCTCCCCCTACAGCTCTGCCTGCTGGTTCCTATGTGCTTATCTCACAGAGACTGGGGGAATGCTTTCTTCCCCTTGCCAAGTGAGAAGTTCGCTTCAGGGTGGAGAGTAGGGTAGGGGGTTTGAGTCCATCTGGCTTCTACCACCCTCTGTTTTTCATTGCTGTTCCTCACTATTTATTTCCAAGGACCTCACCAGAACAATCTTTTCTCCTGAAGGCTTAGAAAGACATGGGTTGGAGGCTAGCTGAGGAAAAACCAAGATAGCAGGGGTCCAAGTCAATATTTCCGTCTTCAAGAAGTCTGGACTTCCGGTCAAGATGGCAGAGTGGGCAGATATAGTTCACCTCTTCGCACAAACACATCAGAATTACAATTAAAATATACAATAACCATCACTCAGAACCATCAAGTTGAATGGAAGTCTGACGACTATGGAATTAAAGAAACTACATCCATCCAGACTGGCAGGAGGGGTGAAGACAGGGAAAGGGCTGGTCCCACAGCCATGTGTGGTACAAAAATTCAGGAAGGATATCTAGGGAGCAAGGACTCACAGCCCCACACAAGGCCCCCCAGCACAGGGTTCGAGTACAGGACGTTAAGTCCCCACAGCTTCTCGTTGCAAAAATCACTGAGGCTTGAGTCATAGGAAGACACTTCTAGAGCCCAAGCAGTTCCTCCTAAAGAATCCACACAAGGATTCACCTAATCAGACTCACTCCCTCTGAGCTCCAGCACCAGGGTAGCAGCTTGAAAGGCACCAGTGGCACAGAGGGAGAAACTGAAGTGTCTGGCATCAAGGCGAGCAGGGGCCATTGTCCCTTTGCTAAATCTGCCCCCCCACAGAGCCAGAAAGCTGATGCCATATCTGAGAACTCAACAACCTGGCTAACACTGTTTGACCCACCCTGGAGATCCCCAGAGACTCTGCCCCATCCAACTCATGGGCCCACCTCAGCTGCTTTTCCATATGAATGGCTGGTCTTGACTCATGCTTCATAACTTCCTACATCCTCTCAAACAAGCAACAGCTGGCTTCAGTGAGCTTCAGGCCAGGCACTAGCAGCAGCCAGCCTAGATTCACAGCTTGGCTTTGCCTGGGAAATTCCAAGCCCAGCACAAGTAGCAGCCATCTCAGATTGCTTTATAGTTCAGGCAGGGTGCCCATGCAAAACACGTGTGGGGGCTGACCTTAGCCTGCCCACCCGGGGAAACCCCAGGGCCAGAGCACCCAGTGGACAGCTACAGACCACATCAGCACACCACCACCCTGCCCCTGCACAGCTGATCCTCCGCAGAGGGAGGAGGTTGGTGGTCAGTGGTCACAGCCAGTCCTTGCAGCTGACTGTCCTAAGTAAATCCCTCCCATTGACCTGCCAACAGCAACCAAGGCTCAACTACAAGAAGTGGGTGTACTCAGCCCACATGAAAGGTGCACCTCGAGTAGCCAGCTTGGGTGATAGGGGAGGCTGTGCCACTGGACCCTACAGGACACCTACTACATTAGGCCACACTACCAAGACATGGAGTCAAAGCAGCTCTAGCTACTACATAGAAAGAAACACAGGGAGGCTGCCAAAACAAGGAGACAAAGAAACATGGCCCAAGTGAAAGAACAGATCAAAACTCCAGGAAAAGAGCTAAACAAAATTGAGATAAGCAATCTATCAGATGCAGAGTTCAAAACACTGGTTATAAGGATACTTGAGGAATTTAGTGAGGACCTCAACAGCATAAAAAAGATCCAGTTAGAAATGAAGGATACACTGATTGAAATAAAGAACAATTTACAGGGAAACAACAGTAGAGTGGATGAAGCTGAGAATCAAATCAATGATTTGGAACACGAGGAAGGAAAAAAAATCAGAACAACAGGAAGAAAGAAGAACGCAAAAAAGAGGATAGTATAAGCAGCCTCTGGGACAACTTCAAGAGGTCCAACATTCACATCATATGGGTGCCAGAAGGAGAAGAGAAAGAGCAAGAAATTGGAAATCTATTTGAAAAAATAGTAAAAGAAAACTTCCCTGATTTGGTGAAGGAAATGAAAATGCAAGTCCAGGAAGCACAAAGAGTCCCAAACAAGATGGATACAAAGAGGCCCACTCCAAGCACATCATAATTAAAACACCAAAGGTTGAAGATACAGGGAGAATCTTAAAAGCACCAAGAGAAGTTAGTTAACTTCAGGAGAGTTCCCATAAGTCTGTCAGCTGATTTCTCAAAAGAAACTTTGCAGGCTAGAAGGGATTGACAAGAAATATTCAGAGTCATGAAAAGCAGAGACCTACAGCCAAGATTGGTCTACCCAGGAAAGCTATCGTTTAGAATTGAAGGTCAGATAAAGAACTTCCCAGACAAGAGAAAACTAAAGGAGTTCATCATCACCAAATCATTATTATATGAAATATTAAAGGGACTTATTTTAGGAAAGGGAGATCAAAATTATGAACAATAAAATGGCAATAACTACATATCTATCAACAATTGAATCTAAAAAACAAACTAAGCAAACGGGAAGAATGGAGACAGAATCATGAATTTGGAGAGTGTTTTGATGGTTGCCAGATGGGAGGGGGGTCAGGGAGAATGAGTGGATAGGTGAGAGGATTAAGACATACAAAGACACGGTTACAGAACAGCCATGGGAATGTACAGTACAGTATAGGAAATGGAGAAGCCAAAAAACTTATATGCATGACCCATGGACATGAACAATGGTAGGAGGATTGCCTGAGGGGGTAGGGGTGCTGGGTGGATGGAGGCAAAGGGGGAAAAATCAGGACAACTGTAAAAGCATACTCAATAAAATATAATTTAAAAAAATAAAGAGGAAATCTGAGATCCTTAGCCTGGCATTCAGGGTCTGGCTGGCACACCAGAGGAGCATGCCTCACCCAAGCCAGAACAGAATGCTGTCACCATGCTCCAAATGCATCTGGCTTTCTGGGACCCTCACCTCACACCCAAGCTTTTGTACAAGCTTTTCACTCATGTAGGCACCTTTTTTGATTTAATCAAGGTGTGCATGGTACTAATTATATGATTTGACATTATTGTGAACACTTTACAAATATTACCTCATTTATCCTCACAACTCCGTGTTGTAGGCACTATTATGACCCCATCTAATAGATAAAGAAGTTGAAGTGAAAGGAAGGGAAGAGGCATGGATTCACACCCAAGCAGCTTGGAGCCAGAGTCCATGCTCTTAGCCACTACTATATTGCTTCTTAAGCATCTTCCAGCCCTGGCTGATGTGTCTTGGTGGATTGAGCACCGGCCTGAGAACCTAAGTGTCGCTGGTTTGATGCCCAGTCAGGGGACATGCCTGGGTTGCAGGCCAGGTCCACAGTAGGGGGTGCGCAAGAGGCAACTGCATATTGATGTTTTTCTCCTTCTTTCTCCTGCCCTTCCCCTCTGTCTTAAAATAAATAAATAAATAACTTTTAAAAGGCTTCCAATTCATTTGCTCATACCTCTCCCCACAGACCCTGACATCCTCAAGCTCCCACAGCCCCCAGTTCCCACCTTTGCCTCTCATTATGATGAAACAATCTTACTACTTACTTGACTTTTCATTTTTAACAACTTGTTTTTTTACAGTATAACACATCGATAAAAGTACACCAAGCATAAGTGCACAGCTCTCAACGAATTGTTACTAAGTAACCACCCATGTAATCAGCACGGAAATCAGGAAACAGAACATTCCCAGCATTCCAGAAAGCCTCTTGGGCCTCCTACTCAGACCCTAAATACAATTCTGATGTCTATTACCACAGATTAGTTTCACCTCGTTTAGAGCTTTATCGAGATGGAACCATACTGTGTATGCTCTTTTGTGTCTGTTTTATCTTGCTCAGTACATTTATGGAATTCATCCATGTTGTCGTCTGTAGCTGTGAGGCATTTCTTCTTGTTGATGTGTAGTATTCCACTGTGTGGATATACCACAATTTATCATTCTTCTGTTGATGGCATTTGAGTTGTTTCCAGTTTGGACTAATCCAAATAACGCTTTTATGAACATTATTGCATGTGTCTTTTGATAAACATATAAGCATTTCTGTTGGACACATACCTAGGAGTAGGACTGCTGATTATAGGGTGTGCATATGGTCACCTTTAGTAGATAGAGCTAAGCAGTTTCTGAAGTGGTTTTATCCATTTACACTTTCATCAGTATTGTATAGGAATTCCAACCACTCCTCATTCTCACAATATTCAGTATGGTCTTCTTCTTTTTAGTCAGTCCAGTGAGTGTGGTTTTATATCATATTTTATTGCCTACAAATTAATTTGTATGTTTATGTCTTCCTTTCTATTCCTTATGTCTCTTATTTATTAATATTTTTCTTGCTTTAGGGCAATAGCCAGGACTTCCAGTATAATTTAAATAAAAGTTCTTATAGTAGACATCCTTGCCTATTCCCAATCTTAGATGAAAATAGATTTTCTTTAGATAACATATTAAATCAAGGAATTTCCCTTATATTTGTAGCAAATTTAAGTTTGCTAAGTCTTTTGTCATGATGCTTTTTTTTGCATCTATTGAAATCATCATATAATTTTACATATAATTTGTGTACAATTAGATCGTTGTTATTTTTTTCTTTAAATATTTTGTAGAGTTCACCATTGACAGCCTCTGGTCTGGAGGTTTCTGTGGAAAGGTTTCTAATTATAAATTCAATTATTAAATTCAATAGTTTCAGGATTGTCACAATTTAAATTTTTCTTGTGTGAATTGTATTTTTCCAGGGATTTTTCCCATTTTATCAAAATTTTCAAAACTGCAGCAATAAAGTTCCTAACAGTACTGTCTTATTACATTTTAATGGATCTGTGGCCCATATTGTAGTGCCCCTTGTAGTGTTCCTGATGCTGGTTATGTGGTTTGTATATTTTTTTTCTGGGCAAACCTCCTGGATTAATATTCCTGGGATGTAGACCTAGGGATCCACATTTCACAAGCTCTCTAAGGGATTTAGATGCAGATGGGCTGCCAGACCATAGTTTGCTAGCAGAGCAAGTCTGATTCACCCAATTGCCAGGACCCAACACTGGTTCTAGCATAAAGCATGTTTTTTAAAAAGTGGGTGAACCAATGGGTGAGGAGAGAGAGGAAATAAAATTGCTTATGTGGAGGGAATTGGAACTCTTGAAAGCTATAAATAAAGGGACCCGCTATGGCACCATTTGGTCCCAATTTAATCCATTCAAGATAGAATATTTTTGTTTTCAGATCTCACCTGTCCCGTTCTGCTGTCCTGGAACATGGCCTTAAGTATGGGGGCCTGCCTGTGTACGGGCCCAGAGAAAGTAGGGGTGGCGCAGGAGATGTCCGGAGAGGGGTTGTTCAGAGCTGGAGAGCATTCCCTGCCCCACTCTGAACTCTACTCCCAGGACTTGGCTGGGAAAATGCCCACAGAACCCATTCTAAATAAGGTTATCTACCCCGCCGCTCAGAGTTCTAATCATCCTCCCATCCCAAAGCTTTTGAAAACTTCCACAGGACATTTGTGTCCCACCCTACCGCAGAGCCCCCATCCCTGTCTCCTCTGCACTTGCAACCCCTGTGAGTTCCTCTCTCAGCGGCCTCTTGGCCACCTCTCCTCATGCATGCTTCTTTTGAGCATCTTGAGCATCTCGGAAAAGCCGGAGTTTGACTTCCCCAGCCAGCTATTGTCCTGGCAGCACAACCCCCACGCCACATCCCCACCCAGTCAGCCAGCTGGCTGCTCCCCAACCTCACCAGCACCCACTCCGTGCCCTGCCCCAGGGAGGACCAGGCTGGCGGCTGGGAGTCTCCCTGCCTGCTCAGCCTCCCTCCTTTCCTCCCTCTTCCTCCAAGCCTCCCTCCCTCCTCCCTCCTCCGCCCGCCCCTGAGGCAGGGACCGTGCAAATCGAGGAGAGGGGGGACGGACTGTCAGGATGGGGTCCAGCTTAGAGCCCTGGGCTCCCCGCTGATGCTGTATGCAGGCTGAGTGTCCCAGCATCTTGGAACCTGGATTTGTGTGAGCTGGGATGGTTCCCAGGGCAGGAAGGTCCCCCCGGCACACCCGTGGTGCCCCCATTTTGCATCAGGACCCCCCCTCGGATGCTCTGAGCCACCCTCCTCAACCCGGATCTAAAACCCGGGACACAGCTATCAGGCCAGCCTCTGTCTCCACCCCACCCCCTCTTTCTGGCGTCCATCCCCTCCCCAACACCACCTCTGCTGCCTCTGGCTTGGACCGGCACCTCTTCCCCATCCCCGCCAGGCCTAGGGTGCGCGGTGAGCCTGGATGAGAGCCCCCTCAAACTGGGGCTCTCCCAGGCCATAGCCTGGGTGCTCCCAGGGAGGAGCCCCGGACCCTGAGCATCTGCTAGAGGCTTGGCAGAGGCCCCGCGGGGACCGTGTCTTCTGAGGACAAAAGGCGGCGGCCAGCAGGCAGACAGGGGGGGACGGGGAGGGGGGGAGAGACCGGCAGCCAGGCGGGCAGACGGGTAGCAGGGGCCAGCGCTGGCCCCCCTCCCAGCTTGGCGGTGGCATGAAGATGGGGGTGGGAGTGTGTAGTGGGGGAAGCACCTGCCCGGACCCCCACCTGCCACCTAGCTGGGCACCCCAAGGCTGTGTGCTGCCCATCTGGTGTTCCCCAACACCCCCACCCCTGCCCAGTGCACCCCTCCCGTGCCTGCTTCCCCTGATGTCTGCGATTTAGACCAGCCCAGCTGTATCCACGGCAACAGAAGCAGGAGTGTCACTGGCGGCCAGATCACCGAGGGTCCCACAATGTGGCCTGCGCTGTGATTTATCCTTGGTGAGACAGCTTGAGCCCCCTCTCTGGATTCCAGGACCGCCCTGCTGAGAGAGCCCAGGTAAGTAGTCAGCATCCCTCCACGGAGGATGGGGGCTGGGACTTCTCTTCTGTCTTTCTATACAGATTTCAGAGACTCCATCACTGCCATGCTCTCTCTTTCTCTGTCTGTTGTTAGTCTCTCCCTGTCTCTCCGCTCCATCACAAGGGCTACTTGGGCACCCAAGCCCCAAGACTCCTCTAGCCATCCTCACCTTTCCCAATCCCAAATGTCCCATGAGAAAGGGAACCACCACCTGTTTCCCCAGCACAGGGTATGTTTTTATCATTATGGTCGCCTTTGAGCAAGAGGCTGTGTTAATATTTCCTTGTGTGCTAGCTGTGAAAGGCATGCCTGGGAGCCTGTTGTGTTCTAAAGCATGCCTGGGAGTCTGTCGTGTTCTCCTCACAATGCCTGCACCCGAGGCAGGCTTGGCCTCCTGCAGCTGCCTCCTTTCCCTCTCCCTCCTCCTCCACTCTCCGCCAGTTTCCTTGGCTTACATGCAGGGTGTGTGTCTGTCTGTCTGTCTCTCTGTGAGTGTGACCAGGCAGGTGGGTAGACATGACAGAGAAGCTGCTCCCAGCCCAGACCACCCCCACTCCTTCTTTCCTTCTTCCCTCCCTCCCCTGTCTTTCCCCACAGGTAGCAGACTTTTGCTCACTCACCACTGAAGATATTGCTGTGATTCCAGGATAGGGTGAGGAAGCCACTGTAGGGCTAAAAGGAAGCTGAAGTGGGGTTGGGGAGCATTTCCAGGCCCTAGGCTGCCTGATGGCTCTGTGGAGACAAGGACCACACCACACATCACCCTGCAGAGGCCGGACACAACATGGTTATGCCCACAGTGTGGACCCCACCCTCTATCACAAGGCTGTCTGTCTGTGTTTCAGACACCATGTTGTGTCTGGGACCCCCAGGTCTTACAGTCTCTGCACAGTAAGGTCTCTATGTCTGCAGGGGCAAAAAGCCTGGTACATGGAGAACGTAGATTCTCCAGGGACATTTCCCCCAACTTCAATGGAAATGGGACACTTACTAAACCTCAGTTTTCCCATCTGTCAGAGAGACATACCCTTCCATCATGGGTATGTGTAGTGACTAAATGAGTTGGTGCATGGAAATAAAGGATGTGTGCAGAAGTGGCCCTGAAGCAATGCCAGCAAAGCTCATGATCAATATTGTTGCTGATTTTTCATGATTAATATTATAGTGATTATTTCTGGAAGGGACTGACCTTTCTTCTCCAGGGTCCTGGCAGAGATCTAGGGAGGGCAGCAGGTAGGCAAATGGTGCGGGGTGGGGGGGGGTTGGGGGGGAGGGTGAGTATTGGAGTGGAGACAGGATTAGCTCTGTATTATAACTGCTCATTTGTAAGGAGGTGATAAGTGGTGGCTGTGGGCAGAGCCTCCTGCCCCCACCAGACTCCAGGCTTCTTTCCTCGCACTTGTCCCTGTTACCCGGTCTGTACACACACACACACACACACACACACACACACACACACACAGACTTGAGCCCCCCCCCACTCCAGTCCCGATTTAGCAGAGGCCTGGATTGCAGCCTGCAGTATTCCTGGCCCTGGTGATGTATGCGTCTCCCTGTTGAGGGGAGACTTGGCAAGAGTTTGGCCTATGGTCAGTGGTTGGCAGGGCCTGTAGACAACGCCAAAGCTTCTGAGGTAGCAGGGCTTTGGGTAGAGCTGGGGTGTGGCCCATAGGGCAGCCAGACTTGTGAGGGGTGGGTCCCAGGGAGTTGCTAACCGAGAGCCTGTGCTGGGGAAACCATAGGGTCTGCTGGCTGGTTTCTGGGTGTGGAGATGTGATGAAGCACTGGGTAGTGGGTCAGTGGCTGGAGAAGGATCCTCAAGGCTGGGGAGGAGGTGGATGGAAAAGATGGAGGTCCAGAAAACACCCTATGTGGGAACAGGGAGGGTTGGGACTTTGTGGTATACAGTAGTTTCTTCTGAAGAAGTATTTGGTGCAGAAGAGAAAGGACCCAGCCTGTGGTCCAGAGGCATCTGGCCCTCAGCGTGGGTGTATATGTGCAAGTGAAAACATGTGGTTATGTATGTAGTCTGTTTGTGTTTTTGTGTCAGTTCACAGGCACTGTGAATAAGTATGAGTTTGTGCGTGAGCAGGCTATGTGATAGTGTGTGCAAGTGTGTGGGTGTTTGGGTAGGCTTCTGTGTGTATTGGGGAGTGGGTATGACTTTGCATGTCTGTCTGGATGAGTAAATGGGCATATTTGATTCTGACTCTAAGTGAAGGTGTTTCTCTGAGCCAACAAGCCTGTTGAATGTCAGGTTGTATGTGTGTGTGGTTGTATGTGTGTGTGGTATCAATTTATCTTTCAGTGTACATGTGTGAGTGTAGGTGTGTGAGTTTGAGGATTTCAGAATGCCTGGCTATGCATGTCCAATGAGGTAAATGCCTACTTGTATCTAATCATGTACATCTGTGTGTGCCCATGTGTGCATGTGAGTATAGGTGCATTTAAATGGTGTGTTTGTGAGTGTAGGGGCATGTGTGTGTGTCCATGAGTGTATGGCAGGGTATGTGTATAAACATGCTTCTGTGTGGGTGTGCCTGTCATGTATGTATGAGTAAGCCAGTGTGTGAATATCTATGTGGATTCTCCAGTGTTTTTAGTTATATATATGTCTGTGTGTGCATGTTTGAGTACATTTTGTCTGTAGACAGACTTATGGGTTTACATCTGATTGGGGAAATGTTAGTGTAGGTGGCCACACTAGTGGAAAGAGAACTAATTGTGTGGGTAAGGAAGAGTGTGTAAATACATATTTTGTGCATGAAAATATATTTTTGGATATGCCTATGTGTGTACATTTGCTTATGTACATGACTAGGACTTGGGGAGGTATATGTCTGTATATATGTGCACAAAAGGCTGCGTGCATAGGTGAATGAATGCATTTGTGTATATATCTAATTTTTTGTGGGTACACTGTTATGTATGAGTGCATGAATAACTACATTTCATAATATTTGGGTGCACATATCTCATATGTTTTGTTTGAATTTCTAAGTGTGAGTGTGGCTGTGTGAGTGACTGAATGTCTGGCTGTATGTGCATTTGAGTGAGCATGTCTGTATGTTTCCTGTGTATTCAGACACATCTAAGTATGTACATGTGAATATGCCTGTGTGTCTGTCTGAAAGTACAGATATGTGAATGTACCAGTTTGTGCAGTTCTAATTATTTGCATATGTGTGTTGTGTTTATATACCATTGTTTGTCCCGGAACGTATGTTGTGGAACAGTGTAAATAAATATATGTGCATGCCACTATTGGCCTATAAGTGTGTTCATGTGTGTATGAGGATATCTCTGCATGTGTGTGTCTGTGATGAGTGTTGTAAATTCTCCTTATGCAAATGTACAAGTATGTGAGAATATGTAACTGTTGTTCCATGTGTGCAAACATGCTTTTGTGTCCAA
The DNA here is from genome assembly GCA_004027475.1 of Anoura caudifer. Taxonomy (NCBI): domain Eukaryota; kingdom Metazoa; phylum Chordata; class Mammalia; order Chiroptera; family Phyllostomidae; genus Anoura; species Anoura caudifer. Next base: position 66,571 of record PVKU01008083.1, on the reverse strand, counting down.
GTGTAAATGAATCTTCTTTTATTTGCATACCTCTAATGTGGGTGTATGAACATGTAGGAACAGACATGGTGTGCACATCTCTGTGTATGTTTTTAAGTACATTTATGTGTCTGCATCTGATTATATGCATAGAGTAATGAATGCTGTATAAGTCTGTGTGCATGTGAATATGCTAAGGTGTACATGCTCAGTTGTGTGTATAAGTCTATGTGTTTAGAATGTATATGAATACATCATATCATTGACAAGCATGTACACATCTGGGTGTTTATATGTGTGAGTATACCCATGTGTGAATAAGTGAGAATATGTTTATGTGGTCATGTCTTGGTATGTGTGTGTGTGTATACATTTGGGAGTGCGCTTCGATGTGTCATATTTATTCATTGTCTTGTTGGGTATGATATAGAGTCTGCCTATCTGTGGCCATGTCTAAGTATGCCTGTATGTACACCTGTATTTGTGAATGAATGTTTGTCCTTGATGGGTATTATTGTGTCTTATGAATGTCTACCATGCATGTATGTCTACGTATGAGAGTAAATGGATGTGCACATGTGAGATCAAGTACAGTGTGAGTGTGCATTGCTGTAAGTGTATCTATGTGTAGGGATGAGTGTAGGTATTTGTGCATGTCCTTCTCTGATGGTATGTGTGTGAGAGAGAGATACTTGGCCTTGAGCCTGTGCCTATAATTTCTATCACTAAGGGGGTGATAAGGCAGGATACTTAGAAGTCTGTGTGATATTCTGTGTATCCCAGCATGTATTTATGTACATGTCTGAGAGCCAGTGGCATTCTGCTAAACCATATCTGGTTCTAAGTGTGTAGACATCCCACAGAATGGCAAACTGTAACACCTGAGCAATCCATGACCCCCTTCTGGGGCCTCTCTGGCCTTGACTACATGTTTTGATGGATGCTCTCAGGATAATTCCTGTTATCATTCACACCCAAGAAGTAGGACCCAATCATGACTGATGTCCTACTAGGGAAGGGGGCCTGTGACCTCTTCAGAAGAGGATTTCCTGAAACATGAAGACATCTCTTTCTATTACCCCACCATCAAAGGTCCAGGACAAAGTGGCATTGTATGGTGTCTGGGGTTGTAAAAGATTTTCACAGACAGCAACCAAATTATGCCACCCAGGCAGAAATCTGGATGTGAATGTACATGTGTAAGTGAAGGTATATCTGGATAGAGCAGGAAAAGAGAGGGAGAGGAAAAGTATCTGGATCACACATATGTAAGAGAGAGCCTTGGTGTTTCTGGGTAGGTATGTGAGACATTTGGGTATACAGGTATACCCTGCTTTCCAGAAGTTCTCATTAAGCCATTTCCCTTTCATGAAAGACCTACATTAATAAGGTAATGGGTTTTTTCATAAAAGCAAAGTGACATAACACAAAGTTTGAGACAGCAGGAGATACTCTTCACTTTACGGCATTTTGGCTTATGAAAGTTTTCATAGGGATGCTCTACTTTTGGAGAGTGGGGAAACCTATATTTGGGAAGGATGAGTGTGAATGTGGATGTATGTAAATGGTGTGTTTGTGGAGTAGTACTATGAGAACATCAGCCTTTTTGGGTGGAGGATGGTATGAATAAGAGATTGGGTGTGGCTGGGTGGGAATATGTGTGAGGACGTATATATTTGTGGACTATATGTGAGCATGGGTGTATCTGGATGATATGAGAGAGAGTAGGGGATAGCTGGATGTTGTGTATGTTTGATAATGTGGATGTATCTGTGTTGTCTATGTAAGAGAGGGCGTGGATGTTTCTGGGTAGAGTATGTGTATGAGAGAGTATGGGTGTATTGGTGTGGGGGGCATTCAAGTGTGAGCATATCTGGATGGTGTATAGGTGGGTGAGAGCATAAGTGTATCTAGGCAATGGAAGTGTGTGATGGAGTATATCTAGATGGTGTGTGTGTGTATCAGAAAGGGAATTGGGGCACATCTTGGTGAGGGTGAGGGTGTATGTGAATGTGTATATAATTGGAGGGTACTGTGGGTAGTGTATGAGGGCATATTGGGAGAGTACTCATATGGTGTATCTGCATTGTGTGTATGGACTGTGAGTATCCTAGATGATGGTGATTAAGAGAGAAGGAGGATCTGGATTGTGTGTATGTGTAAGAGAGTAGGTGTTTCTGAGTGTAGTGAGGGTATGAAACCACAGATGTGTCTGGTGGGAGGAGTGTATAAGTGTATATGGATGATGGAGTGTGTTTGGGTTTAATTGGGTTGGAAGGTGAGTGTGAGTGTATTAGAGTGTGAGTGGGTGTATCTTGGATGATGTGTGTGCAAGGTATGTATGTATCTAGATGGTGTGGGGGGTACATCTGGGCTGTACGTGAGACAGAATGTGGGTGTATTTTGGGTGGAATGTCCTTCAATGTGAGTGTATCTGGGTGATGAATGGCTGACAGCACAGGTGTATTTGGGTAGCAGAGTGTGTACTAAGGTATATCTGGATGGTGTGCCATGAGAGCTTCAGTTTTGTATCTGGGTATGTATGTACTTGGGTATGTATTTGAGTGTGTGTATAACTGGATGGGATGTGTGAAAGAGAGTTTGGGGGTATGTCTGGGTGGTAAGTGTGTGTTTGGAGTGTGAGCACATCCAGGTGGTATGGAGGGGTTGAGAGCATTGGATGTATCTGGTCAGTGGAGTGACTGGGCAGGTGCACCTGCATGGCATGTGTGAGAGTTGGATACACCTCTGTGGCATGTGTGAATGCAGATGTATCTAGATGGTAGTGGAGTGTATCTAGATGATGTGTGTTTGGGTGAGTATATCTAAATGATCCATATGGGACGAATCTGGATGGTGTATGTGTGAGAGGGTGGATGGATCTCGGTGGGGCCATGTGGCTGGAGCTGTGTTTAGGGTGTGTATGTGTGTGTGAGAGACAGACAGACAGAGAGAAAGAAATTAAGAGAGAAAGAAATTAACAGAGAAAGTGTGGGTGTATATTAATAGGGTTTGTGTGTGAGTGGGTGTCTCTGGGTTATATGTAGGTGGGTATCTGTGTGGATGTATTTGGGTTAGGAATTTGTGAGTGTGAGCATCTGGGTGGGGTGTGTGTAAGTGTAGTGTCACTTTGGGTATGTCTTGATACTGTGTGGTGGAGACTGTAGGTGTGCTTTGGTCGGATATGAGGGCTCTGGGTTGGGAGGGTGAGATTGTATCTTAATGTTGTATGTGTGAGTATGGGTGTACTGAGTTGGAGTTCACATAAGTGTGGCTGCATCTGGGTGGAGTGCCTGTAACTGTAGGTGTATTTGAGGTGTGTGAGTATAAGGATGGGTATGTTTAGATGTGATGTGTGTGAGAGAGTGTGGTTGTATCAGTATTGAATATGTGTGTGAAAGTGGGTGTATCTGAATAGTGTGTGAGAGAAAGAGAATGTGCACCGATCTGGGTCAGGTGTATGAGAGTGGATCTATCTAAGTAGCATGTGTGGGGTTCTCTCTGGATGGTATATGAAAAAGAGATAAGATTATTTGAGTGTATTTGAAAGAGAGAGAGAGTATAGGTGAATCTGTGCAGGGTGTGTGAGTATGAGTGTATCTGGGTGGGGGGTGCATGCATGTGAGCATATCTGGTTAATGTGCATGAGTGTCTTTGGTGTATTAGGGTGGTGAGTGTATCTGAGAATGTGGGTGTATCTGTACATGAGTATGGACTTATCGGATGGTGTGTAGGTGGTGCAGCTGGATCTTTCTGTTTGATAGTGTTGGTGTGTCTGGGTGTGTGTGATTGTGAGTGTGTGTATGAATATCTATATAATCTTTCCTATGGCATATATACCTGTGCTGGAGTGTTTGCAAGCACATCCATGCGCATGTGCATGTGTGTGGCTGCCTGTACCTGAGTGTGTCAATATATGTGTTGTGTATGCATGTGCTTGTGCTAGAATAGTACGTATCTGTATATGTGCTTCTACATGTGAGTAAATTGGATCTGCAAGGTCTCTGGAGCCAAACTCAGGGTTGATTCCTAGTTCTCCCATTTATTACCTGCATGCTTTTGCACAAGTCATGTAACCTCAATTAAGTTCCAGTTTCTTATTCCTTTTTAAAAAAGATTTTATTTATTTTTAGAGAGGGGAAGGGAGATAGAAAGAGAGGGAGAGAAACATCATTGTGTGGTTGCCTCTCATGTGGCCCCCACTGGGGACCTGGCCCACAACCCAGGCATGTGCTCTGACTGGGAATTGAACCAGCGACCCTTTGGTTTACAGCCCATGCTCAATCCTCTGAGCTACACCAGCCAGGACCAGTTTCTTATTCTTAAGTGAGGGTAATAATACAACCTATCTCAGAGGGTGAAGATTGAATGAGTTCATATTTGAAAAGTGCTAAGGACAACACCTGGCTCATAATGAGTCCTCTGTGCTATAAGGTATTTTCCGGCGCTATAATTATTACATGTGCTGATGTGTAACATTATGTGTCTACCTGCAAGTGAATGGGGTTGTTTCCATGTGTATATTTGCTGCATCTGTATATATGTGAATGTATGACAGAATGAACAGATCCTGTGTGTATGTGAGAGTATGCCTGTACATAAAACTTGGCTTGTACTTTTATGTGCTCCCAGTGTGTGTATAAAACCATGGGTGTATGAGGAAGGACATGTGTGAGTAGGAGGTTGATGGAGGGCATTTGGTCCTGAGTGTGTATTTCCCAGTGCACAGACATCTGGGTCTGTGAGTACACACACCTGTATCTGTGGTAGGATTATGTCCATGTGAGTGTGGGTGTTACCTGCATTGCTGGTATGTGTGCATATGTGTGTGTGCATGCGTAAGAGTGTGTTTTTTATTGTTGTTCAAGTACAGTAGTCTCCATTTCCCCCCCCACTACTCCCCCTGCCCTGCCCACCCCCACCTCCCACCCTCGATCCTACCCCCTTTAGCTTTGTCCATGGGTCCGTTATACATGTTCCTTGATGGACCTACACCTACTTTCCCCCATTGTCCCTCTACCCCCCTCCTCTGGTTGCTGTCAGTTTGTTCTTTATTTCCGTGTCTCTGGTTCTATTTGCTTGCTTATTTGTTTTGTTGATTAGGTTCTAGTTAAAGGTGAGATCATATGGTATTTGTCTTTCACTGCCTGGCTTATTTTGCTTAGTATAATGCTCTCCAGTTCCATCCATGCTGTCACAAAGGGTAGGAGCTCCTTTTTTCTTTGTGCTGCATAGTATTCCATTGTGTAAATGTACCATAGTTTTTTGATCCGTTCATTTACTGATGGGCACCTGGGTTGCTTCCAACACTTGGCTATTGTAAATTGTGCTGCTATGGACATTGGGGTACATAGGGTCTTTTGGATTGGTGTTTTGAGAATCTTAGGGTATAATGCTAACATTGGAGTTGCTGGGTCAAAAGACAGTTCCATTTTTAGTTTTCTGAGGAAATTCCATACTGTTCTCCACAGTGGCTGCACCAGTCTGCATTCCTACCAACAGTGCACTAGGGTTCCCTTTTCTCCACAACCTCGCCAGCACTTGTTGTTTGTTGAAGAGTATGTTTTTGAAGATGTAAACAGGTTTATAGTGGTTGGGATGTAAATATGTGCTTGTGAATCTGTTGTGAGTGTCTGTAAATGTAACAATGTTGGTATCCACGTTTATATGTGATGATGTAGGTGGATGTGTGTAAATGATTTGTGCTTATCTGGCCTTGTACTAGGATATGTGTATCTGTGTTGCGTGAGTATATATGTAGGTGTGAAAAGGTGTGTGCGTCGGAGGGCTGTGTCTGTGCATTTGTAAGCATCAGTGGCTATGAGGATGTGAATGCAAGAGTCTGCACTGCTCCACATGCCTAGCTGCCTCTGTGTATGTAGCAGTGAGCCTGAATGATGTGCCCATATGTGCAAGCATGTCTGTACTGTGTGTATATGTGCAAGGGCAGATTTATATACTGTGTATATATGCATGTGCGGGAGGGCAGGGTTTGTATAAGATAGTCGGTTTTAATCTCTTAGTGCAAGAGACTAGGGTAGGGAAAGGCCTGGATCTCTAAAATGTGAGCAGGACTTGCTTGTGTCTAACTGTCAGTTGTGTGCATTCATGATTGTGTCTGACAGTGTGTAGGTCCATACAATTTGGTCTGTAGGTGTGTGTGTCTGCGAGTGTCCATGTGAATGTTTAATGTGTCTCTGCCTAGGCCTGTATTTCTGTAGAAGGGTGCCTGTGTGTGTTTTGTATATCTTGTGATTTGCTAGTAGGTGGGCACCTACACTCATGCCTGTTTCTATACAGAAGAGGAGTGTGTGTATGTGTGTGTGTGAACACTTGGTTGCACTTATCAGCTGATATAAGTCTGAATGTTGAGTGCAAATGCAAATCTCCATATATATGTCTTTGTATGCATGTATCTGTCTGTATGTGCTAATGTATCTATGCAATGTGACTGGATGTGAATGTGTTAGGACATTCATAGCCTGGCGCACAGAGAATGTGAAATATGTGTATGGCACACTGGAGTAAGCTGAAAGGGATTTAGAGGTACTAGAGATTGATGAAAAGAAATTCCTTACATTTTCTTTATATTATGCAAGTTGGTAGGAAAAGTAAACATGGAAAGTTTTAGGAGAGTTATAAAACTTATATATAACTTTCAAATGAAATTTTTCATAATACACTTGAGCTCACTTCTGGAGCTATAACTTTTTTACTCCCTCATGCAATGGTCCACATTGTATGCCCACTTCTGAGACTTTGGTCCTGACTGTCTTGATTTATTCTATGGTCATTTAATTCATTTATGGTCATTTTCATCATGATTTGGTAAAACATTTGGTGCTAAGTATAGCTCTTCTATCAAGCTCTTGTGTTTCTTGGTTTAAAAACAACAAAAACAAATGAAGCAAATATTGGGTTGGCCAAAAAGTTTGATTGTTTTTTTCGTAAGATGGCTCTAGTAGCACTTAGTTGTCTTTCACTTCATTTGAAACAATTTTGTTAGATTGTATGGTGATAGCTATCATATCAGGGTGCATTTTGTAAAAAGATTTTATTTATTTTTAGAGAGAGGGGAAAGGAGGAAGAAAGAGAGGGAGAGAAACAGCAATGTGTGGTTGCCTCTCACACACTCCTAAATGGGGACCAGGCAGGCAACCCAGGTATGTGCCCTGACTGGGAATCGAACCAGCAACCCGTTGGTTCACAGGCCAATGTTTAATCCACTGAGGCACACCAGGCAGGGCATCAGTGTGCATTTTTTTAAAAATCAAAATTGGTGAATTTTTGTGTAGCCATTTTAATATTGAAGATGGAAGAAAATATGCAACATTTTTGGCATATTATGCTTTATTATTTCAAAGAAGGTAAAAACTCTATTGAAATGCAAAAAAAAAAGATTTGTGCAGTGTATGGAGAAGGTTCTGTGACTGACAGAATATGTCACTAGTGATGTGCGAAGTTTCGTGCTAGAGATTTCTTGCCGAACAATTCTCCACGGTCAGGTAGACCAGTTGAAGTTGATAGCGACCAAATTGGGATATTAATTGAAAACAATCAACTTATAACATGTGGGAGGTAGATGACATACTCAAAAGATCCAAATCAATAAAGTTATTGGTGAAAATGAAAAATGTGTCTTATTTTATGGAATAAGACGATACGGACTTTTTGGCCAAACCAGTAGCTATTATACAAACTTCCATCATGGCCTGCCACTTCTTTATCTTGGAAAGCATGTTGTTGAAGGTAAGATCATTCCACGAAGGATGCTCGGGCACAATTTGCCCCAATGTCCTCAATAATTAGATTGAATGTATGAAATAGAGCTGCAAAGCTCACCTCAAAAGCGTGGGCTTTGGAGCCTTCAAATAACATTTGGGTTTCTTTAGAGCATCAGATGCAGTTTCTAGTGTTAAATATGGCTAATGCTTCCACACCATACCAACCTTTCTAAAGAAATGGAATAACCGCTCGTGCCTCCCCTTTTCAGCTCCCTTTTTTAACTCACTTGTTCTTGCCATGGCCAAGTAAAGACCCAGGTTTTATGCCCAAAATAGCTACATGATCTCTTCTATCTCTTGGTGGTCACCATCAACAGGAAACTGCTTGCATAAGTAGGTGACAGTGATTGGTCAAAGAGTATTTTTTTTCAATTGATTGAAACTCCTTTCTCATCAATAAGCAGAACTTAATAATTCATAGTCTTTGAATTTTGTGTTTCAAGGTAGAATGGTTCTTTAAATCTAATGCCTTTTTCTTTTGTTTCAGTCAAATGTCGTGTTTAAATTTTTTTGTAACAAATGCTCATGAATTTTGAACCCAACAGAAAATTTGGATTTTGAATATTTCAAAATAGTGATGAAGCTTTTCCCCTATGTACACACATACATTGCTGTACTCATCTTAATACGTCTTTTTTTAGTACTCAACTTTGAATGCCAACTAAATATCACCAAGGGAGCCATACTTGACCTCATTCCTTTTAAGTTGAAGTTTGGTTTTGAATCCATAAAACTTGTCAGTATACCCTTACGATATTTTTGAGTGACTTTAAAAATTTGCACGCAATTTTATTCATGTGCTCAAAGAGCCATTTTTTTAAACTAGTAAGCATCAAATCTGGGAAGTGAAAATCATTCACAAAGAAATGCTGAAGTTTTTCTTTTGGCTCCTAAATCTTTTACAAAATCTTTACATGCTTAGGTTTAAAATAATAGAGAATGGTGTACTGATCCCAATGCTTCACAGAAAATTGACACACAGGTGGGTAGTGCTTTGAATTTAATTAAATTCACCTAGGATCGTTAACTGTGGAGATTAGACCTACAGGCAAGCTTTTATAAGGTAAGGGCCCCTCAGTGAATGAATCTTAGTATTTTTCAGAACGAATTCCAGATGTAAACTTCCTGTCATCACAACAGCAGTATCAGTCCACAGACTTAGGCAGAGTTTCCACAATGTTTCAAAATATTCATGTATCAGTTTGAATATTTCAATCTTAGTTTATTTTGGTGCTTCTTGCATTTATTTTCAGGACTTCTGACTAGTCCTATGAACCAAGCAACTTAATTAACATTCAGAGATGCATCAATAAAAAATGAAAACTCTGATTCAACAGTCTTCTGGGTTAATGTTATCTTGATGTCCTTTGACCTGTTCACACTGTCTCCTAATAGTAGTAATTGAAAGTGGCCCCTCTCCTATTGTTTTTACCTCATTGGTTTCAATGGTAGTGTGGATAATTTCCTGGCAGACTGTTAACATGTGAGATTCTACTGGGAGGGGCATCTTAGCTTGTTAATTGTGCAGTCCTGTCAGTAGCTGGTTGAGCTCTATCTAAGAAAATGTTCTAACCCATCTCGGAAACGAGCCTGGTTTCTTAATTTGCACTTCCAGTTGCTTTAAAAAGTCCAAGTCTTTCTCTGTGTGACAGTGTTCTGTGGTCAGTTGACCAGCATGCTCTACTGGGAAATGAATTTCTTTTGATAACTTTCCCACACAAATCAGATATTTAGGCTGAGGAAGAAAGGACTAATTTGGCAGCTAAATCCAAATTGGAGGCAATCTTCTCTAAATTGCTTAATTTAGGGACATTCTGGATTTTTGGGGGGGATGGGAAAGTATTGTTTGTTTTGTGAGTTTCCTGATTTTGAAGTTTTAATCAAAAAGTCCATGATGTTGGAGAACATACCTTAAAAATTAAATATACTTGAGTATAAGACATTGAAGAGGTCAGCAGACCTTTGTGACTTCTGAAAACAGTTTTTCAATAAACAGATTTTAGGTCTTCTGCATTCTTAAGAAAGCTGCACTCCAAAACAACCATAAAAGGCTAGCTTCCCTTTCAATGAGTCAATTGAATTCAACTACAGTCAGCCTTCATTCATTTATTGACAAATATTTTTACCCAAGACCAAAAGATAATGACTGATTATGAAACCCCACCAAGAATCAGACTTGGCTAATTGTTAATATTAAAAGCCAGTAGCAAATAAATCAATAATCTAAGAAATAACAAAAATGACATTATTGTAGTGTTTGAAAGTGTTCTCGTCTTTAGAAATACTTTCTGAAATGCTTATGTATGAAATGGTATAGCAGATATGCTTCAGAATATTCTAGAAGTGGGGGAAGTATGTTATGTTATAGGTGAAATAAGACCCTATGAGTTGATCACTAGTGAATCTGGGCAATAGATGCACTGAGATTCATTACAGGGTTCTTACTACTTTTTTTCTGTTTCAAATGTTCTAGAAAAAAGTTTCTTTTGTAAAGCAGCAACAATCAAAGAAATTAACAAACTAATTGCATTCCTCTAAGGAACACCTCATACCGTATGAGAGTAACAACAGCAAGAATCATACAGCCCTTATATTTCTGTAAGAAAAAAACATTGTGGGAAAATAAGAATGAGATCAAATTAAAAGAAAAACAAACATCGTACACTTATAAGGAAAACAAACAAACAAAAAAACCCTCGCTGATGATGAATGAGTGTCAATTAAAAGAATAATCAGAAGACAATTTGGGATGTTTCAACAGGAAGAGACCCAAATATTTACAACCTCTCTTTTCACATGGCCCCCCTAGAGCCGCAGCTTTCTCTAGCCTCCTGCCGTGGCAGGTGCCCACCAGCTGGGCAGCTCTGCTAATGTTTCCACCTGTGTGTGCAGGCCTTGGCTGGCCTGTACACATACACAGGGCTGTCTCTTGGTGGATACCTGTTGGAGGATGTGTGTATCATCTAAGTGTATCTATGTGTTGTGAACAAGTTTGTGTGTACATGTCTATGTCTGTATACATGGGCAGTTTTTCTCTGTGTGTATGTTTATAGCAGAGTTCAAGTTTGTGTGAGCATGCTGACCTATTTAAGTGACTTTAAATCTGAGTGTTAATGTGTGTAACAGTGTTTGTATAAGTGATGATATAGGTATGCCACTGTTTATATACATGTATTGCAAGAGCTTATCTGAATATGTGAGAGGATCTAAATAATCAGGTATAATGAGACAAAGGGGATATCAGTCTATGTGTGAGTAACAGTGAGTAGGTTTGCAGGTGTGAATCTATCAAGATTTGAGAGTTCACAAGTGTGTGTGTTCGGGGCATCATAACTGTGGGTTTATGAACTATTGCACATGTATATGTATGAGTATGTCTGCCTGTCTGTGTACGTAATTCTCAGCCCTCTCATACCTAACACCTTTCATGGAGCGTATTTTGTAATGCCCCCTTACTATCTGGACACAAAGATCTTAAATAATATAAGCTCTCTGCACATACAATTTCAAAAGAAAATCCATATAGCATTTTACACAATAGCCACATTGTATTCACTCTTACAAAGAAATAAAAAATAAAATGAAAGTGATTTAGAAGAAAATAACTTGTATTTCAAATGTAAATGCTTGGTCATGACACTCCCCAGGAGGTTCAGTGAAGTCACTGGAGCCATGTGACACATGGGTTAAGGAGAAGGAGAAAAATCAGAAGCAGCCCCATGCAGGAAGTGCAGAAAGGTCCAGGGCTGGGATTTTTCTGAAATATAGGGAGCAGCTCAAGGAAAGTGCTCCACAAAACAAAGTACAGGCTCCTGTGGACTTAACAGACACATTCCTGGATAATTCGAGGTACAGTAAGTCCTCACTTCATGTCATCAAAAGGTTCTTGAAACTGCGGCAAAATGATGTAGAATGAAACCAGCTTTACCATAGGCTAACTGATACAAATAAGAGTTAAGTTCCTACGGTATCTCATCAAAGTTATAACCAAACGACATTGAATAAAATGTTATCAAGGACCTACTGTACATTAATTAAAAGCAGGAAGGAAATTGTGTTTATCTGTGAAATAGAGGTAGATTTTAGGTCAGTTCATTACAAGTCCAAAGTCCTAGGAAATGCGGGACATATTGGCTGTGTGGGACTGCCCTGCACATCACTGGATGGCCAGTGTCCTCACCCTGGGTCCTTAAATGTTAGAAAAACACTCTGCACTCCAGCTATGTGACAACCAAAAATGCACCTACAAATTTCCAAAATGTCCTGTAGGGGGCAGTAACACCTTTGTTGAGGACGAAGCACTGGCATTTAGGCAGGGTATGCGGTATACCTTCCGTGTGTGTGTGTGTGTGTGTGTGTGTGTGTGTGTGTGTGTGTGTACACACACGCACAGGCAGATCACTCACACTCAACACACAGTGTCCCTGTGTGTGACCTGGTTGCGCTCCACGGTGCTGTTGCTGTAGGCTATGTGTCTGTGTGCATGTGTAGGTGTCTGTGTCAGGGCATCTGGGACTCAGGCTGTGCTGCTTGCTAGTCTGTGCTCAGAAGAACCCTCCTCCATTGTTTGTACAAGCGCCCCAGCTTTCCAGGCAACACCAGGGTTTTGTTTCCTGGGTTTATTTTTGTTTTCACCAAGACTCTGGACTACACACTATCTACCTTCTTGGTCTTAGTGTGTCTATCTCCCTCTTTCTATCTTTCTCCCTCTCGCTGCCTCTGTCTCCACCCCCACCCCATCTCTATTTCTCTTTGTCTTTCTCTCGTTCCTGGTATTATCCCTCCCCTTCAATCTATCTACTTCAATATCTACCTATCTATCTCTCCCCCTCTCTCCCTCTCTCCGTCTCTCCCACTCTCTCCATTTCTCTCTTGTGTCTCTGTTTTTTCTCCCTCTTTTTCTCTTCTTCCCATTTCTATTTCCATCTCTTTCTGTCTGGAAGGCTGTCTCCTCTTTCTGTGGGTCTGTCTTTCCCCCAGCTCAATTTCTGTTTGTCTCTGTCTCTCTGCTCCTATCTCTTTCTCTTCTCTGTTACTTTATGTGTCTCTTTGACTCCGTCTTACATTCACTTTCCCTCTGTCTCTATAACTCTCACCCCTGCTTCCTCCCAAGGATAAGGAGAGCATGTGTGTGCATACACATTTACACATACCCAGCTGTCTGTGGGCTGGTCCACAGTTCTGTGTGAGCTGTCAGGCCTTCAGGGCCTGTCAGCTGAAAGGAGCCTGTCAACCCCACTTCTCCTGAGCCCCTGTCCCAGCACTTTCATGTGGCCTATTGGCACTGGCTCTGAGACTTCAGGGCACCATCCAAAAAGCCTGGCCCCAGGTGGCTGTGGAAGGCTAGGCTGCATTGAGCTGAAAAACAGTGCAGACAGGAGACTTTTTCCTGGGACAGAGGTGGCCAGAAAGACACCTACTTAAGCCCTGCCTCCCCCAACCTCAAGCCCATCCCAGCCTCAACAGTAGTTCTGATCTTCTCCAGCTTCTGCAAGGCCACCTTTCCTCTGGTACCTGCCCTGTTACCTTATCACACCTCACACCCTCTCCCCCAGCCCACACATACCAGGATTCTTCCTGTTCCCTGCCAAGTGTTGCCTGTGCCCTTCCACTCATGCACTGCCTGGGCCACTCTTTCAACAAATCCTACCTGAATGGCTCCAGGCAGCCCTCCCTGAGCCAGCAGCCTATTTAGTCCCAATCAATTGGTTAACAGCTCTGGACTGAGGGCCTACCATGTGCTGTGTAATGCTCTTCTAGAGGAGACTGCATGAGTCTATAGGCTCTGCCCTGTGGAGCTTTTGTTCTCACAGGGGGAGGCAAGCAATAAAGCAAATTTTAAAAGTAAATTAATACAGTGAGTTAAAGGAGATAAATTCTAGGAAAAGAAATTAAGCAGGGCAAAGAGCATGGGTATGCTATTATTTCTCACCTGGATTACTGCAGGAGCCTCCTGAGCAGTCTCCGCATTTCCACATTTGCCCCCAAGGTCTGTACACCTCACAGCAGCAAGTGGGATCCTGTTCAGTCTTGAGTTATATCACATCTCGCCTCTGCTCACAACCCCTCCCATGGCTCCATCTCACTCAGAGTAAAAGGCAGAGTCCTTACTATGGCCTATGTGGTCTGGCCCTTGCTACTTTCTAACTTTACCTCCCACCACTTTCTTCTCACTCTGTTCTACCCACAGTGGCCTCCTTGCATTTCTTCAAAGGTACCATGTCAGGTCCCACCTCAGGGCCTTTGCTCTGACTGTTCCTCCTGCTTGGACTTCTCTTCCACTAGGTACCCACAGGACTAACTCACCTCTTTTAGGTCTTTGCTCAAATGACACCTCCATGAAACCTTCCTTGTCCACCTCATTTAAAATTGCATCTCCCCACCCTTAACTTCCTATCCCCCTTTCCTCCTTTTTTATTTTTAGGAACTTATCATCATCTGACCTACTATACATCACTTCGTATGTATTGTCTTTATTATCTAGAATGTCAGCTCCACAGGAGCAGGGATCTTTGTCTGGTTCACAGCTGTATCCCACAGCTGGTTCACAGTGGATATTCAGTAAATGATTTTTGAATGAATGAATACACACAAGCACACCTATGTCTTTATATCCATACGCTCTCCACCTCACTTAAAATAAAAACCAAAGTTGTTGTCATGGCCCACAGCCCTAGATGAATGACCTGGCCCTGGACATCTTTGTGACCTTACCTTCTACCACAGTCTCCCTCACCTGCCCTCTTCCAATCACACTGGTTTTCCCACCGTTCCTTGAGCAGGTTAAGCACATTCCTAATCATGAATAAAGAAATTTATTTAATGAGTGGCTACCAGCATGAACAAAAAAAGTGAAACAGAATAGAAACTAATGGGAATGTTAGACACAGACTCAGTACTATTCTTTGAAACCTTTGATTCATCAGTGTTGCATGTGTGTGTGTGTATGTGTACCAGGTTGTGATGCAAACTCTTATGATGGGTGGTAGTCAGAAAAGTTTGAAGAGCGCAACCTTAGGACTTTACACGAAGGGAAGAGAGCCATACCAGCATCCCTGCCCCACAGATCCACCAATGTAGGAAACGGGTAACCAAAGACATCTGCAGATATGACGTATGCTCACTCAGTGAGGAGAGGTTAGAAGCAGCAGTGGGCCACGGGCAGGGCCTGAGACCAGCCAGAGAGTAAGTAGGTGGCATGGGGGGTAGTGGGCTTCACAGTCACACTAATGCTGCCTTTTCTGTTTCTTCCTCACTTTTTAAACTTTCCATCTATTTCTCCCTGTCTTTTTCTTGTTCCTCTTTCTCTCCTTCCCTCTCTCCTCCCTCTCTCCCCCCTCTTCTCTCATATCTCCCTGACCCTCTCCCTCTGCTGTCCCTCTCTCTCTCCTTCTTTTCCCCTTTCCTTATCTCTCCGGTTCTGTCTCTTTATCTCTTCTTACTTTTTCCATCCCCTCCGTTTCTGTCTCAATTTTTTATCCATTTCTATCTTTGTCACCATTTTCTATCTCTTCGGTCTATCCTTTTTCACTTTGTCTCTGTGCCTCTGTATGTTTTTTCTTTCTGCCTCTCTCTTGCCCTCATCCTCTGTCTCTATGTCTGCGCCTCCTCCATTACCCCTATTTGCAGGTGCGGCCCAGCAGGACAACTGATGGAGTCCCCCATCCAGTACCGGACTGGCTGACTCCATAGGGTTGGGAGCAGCCTCTGCCCCTCATTATGGCCAACACCACTGGAGAGCCCGAGGAGGTGAGCGGCGCACTGTCTCCGCCATCAGCATCGGCTTATGTAAAGCTGGTGCTGCTGGGACTGATCATGTGCGTGAGCCTGGCGGGCAACGCCATCTTGTCACTGCTGGTGCTCAAGGAGCGTGCCCTGCACAAGGCTCCTTACTACTTTCTGCTGGACCTGTGCCTGGCCGACGGCATCCGCTCTGCTGTCTGCTTTCCCTTTGTACTGGCTTCTGTGCGCCATGGCTCCTCATGGACTTTCAGTGCACTCAGCTGCAAGATTGTGGCCTTTATGGCTGTGCTCTTTTGCTTCCATGCGGCCTTCATGCTGTTCTGCATCAGCGTCACCCGCTACATGGCCATCGCCCACCACCGCTTCTACGCCAAACGCATGACACTCTGGACATGTGCAGCCGTGATCTGCATGGCCTGGACCCTGTCTGTGGCCATGGCCTTCCCGCCCGTCTTCGATGTGGGCACCTACAAGTTTATCCGTGAGGAGGACCAGTGCATCTTTGAGCATCGCTACTTCAAGGCCAATGACACACTGGGTTTCATGCTTATGTTGGCTGTGCTCATGGCAGCTACACATGCTGTCTATGGCAAACTGCTCCTCTTTGAGTATCGTCACCGCAAGATGAAGCCAGTGCAGATGGTGCCAGCCATCAGCCAGAACTGGACATTCCATGGTCCTGGGGCCACTGGCCAGGCTGCTGCCAACTGGATCGCTGGCTTTGGCCGTGGGCCCATGCCACCAACCCTGCTAGGTATACGGCAGAATGGGCATGCGGCCAGCCGGCGGCTGCTGGGCATGGACGAGGTCAAGGGTGAAAAGCAGCTGGGCCGCATGTTCTACGCGATCACACTGCTCTTCCTGCTCCTCTGGTCACCTTACATCGTGGCCTGCTACTGGCGAGTGTTTGTTAAAGCCTGCGCTGTGCCCCACCGTTACCTGGCCACTGCTGTTTGGATGAGCTTCGCCCAGGCTGCTGTCAACCCGATCGTCTGCTTCCTGCTCAACAAGGACCTCAAGAAGTGCCTGAGGACTCACGCCCCCTGCTGGGGCACAGGAGGTGCCCCGGCTCCCAGAGAACCCTACTGTGTCATGTGAAGCAGGCTGGTAGGCAGACAGACAGGGCGTAGGTCATGGCCACCATGATGGGGCCAACAGGAAGGGAGGGGTAGGGGCCCATACAGGAGCCTTTCTTTCTGAGCTCCAGCTCCAGCCCCTCAAACCACCCAGAATCTAGCACCTTTGCCAACACCTCCCCAGCTGTGGGGGACTTGGGAAGGGGTGTTTCTGGTTCTAGGGCCTGTCTCTGCTGCCTCTTTTTCCACTTCTACAATCAATCAAAATCGATCTCTCTCTCTCTCCCCGCCACTTCTTTCTCTCTCTCTTTATCCCTCCAATTCAGAAAAAGAAAACAAACTGAAAATGCAGGTTTTTCTTCTAACAGCTGAGGAGTCAGGCTTTCTTGCTTTAATGTCTCTCCTTCTGACATTGTCCAGAATGGGGAAATTTATCCTGTAAAATAGACTTTCAGATCTCTTCTGGCCCCCTCTGCTCCCACTCACCCTCCCCTTCCAAGTCCTTTAGCAAAGCCTGGATATTTAGGGAGAAGTTGATCTGTTGACAAGAGGGACCAAAGAGGGTGCAGGGTCCCCAGGGAGCAGAGATGTTTAATTGCTACGTTGTGTGCAATGTTGTTTTAGGCTACCCCTGGTCCCAAGCCCAGTCTCCTTTGCTTCCCACTATGTCCAGACACCCCAAGTGTTTCTTGAGCATCTGTTTGAGAAGCCAGGAGGGGAGGGAGAAGGGCCCCCAGGATGGGCCCAGGCTAGGTGAAGAGCAGGATGTGAGCTGCACTCTTCTGGAGCTGAAGATATGAGCTTAGCTGTGTTCTCTCAAGCTGCCTCCTGGATCCCCAGGCCCCAACTCTTCTTTCTGAGGATGGAAATCAACTGTAGCCCCACTAGGGCTGATGTGGGTACCATACAGGCAGGAGCAGCACCCCCCCCCAGGAAAGTGTAGGGAGATAGTCGAACTCCCCAGAATAGCTGGGTTCCAGAGCCTAGCATCAGAGTGGAATTCAAACCCAGAGTTGTCTCCGAGTTCACACTACTCTCCCAAAGATGAAAATTCTTTTGGGGCCTTGGCATCTCATAGTGGATAAGCTCCAAGGTACTGTGGATTTGAGTCCATTTCTATCTGACCTCTTTTTGTCCTCATTAAGCCTCAGGGGCCTCAAGCCCCTCTGTGGTAACCCTTGGTCTTCTGGGCCCTCAGCTCCTGACTTCCTTCCCTCCACCCTTACCTCCTCCCAAAGTGGAACAGATTGTAGCCAGGTTCCCCAGGTGGGTGACTCCCAAGCTTCCCTCCCAGGGCAGAGTCCACTCTGGGGTCACACCAAGGCCAGTTCTTGTGGACTGGGGATCCAAGCTGGCACTCCTTTTGCCTGGCTTGCCCAGGTTCTCTATCCCCTTCTTATTCCCTGGGGGAGGGGGAGATCTATATTTATCCTTTCCCTTGCCTATTGAAACCCTTGCCCTAAGTTCCCACCCTACCCTAACATGGCCCCAGAAGTGGGGAAGCCTTGACCCCCAGGAGAATGGGGAGGGCACTCTAGGCAGGAGAGACATTAATGAGCCTGGCTATGGAGTTGCCCTGGAAAGGCAGGCCAGAGTGGCTGAGAGGCTGGGGTGGGGGGTTACCTGTTCTCTCAGTGATAGTGATGGGGGTGCCTTTTCCAGGGGGTGGGGTGGGGGGACCACAGGGGTGGGGGTAGATAGGGTGCATTCAGGAGGGTTTTCCTCCATTTCTTTTTTCTAACTGCCTGGATTCACCATTGGATTTTGTAAATGGAAAACTGAAATGAACAATGCTATATTGGATGTTTTCTCTTTCTGACTGTGTGTATGTGTGTCTGTCTGTGTGGTCTGTGTGTCCTGTCTGCATGACCACATGTGGAGAGGTATGATTGAGTGTGACAGTGTGTCTGTTTGACTTTGTGTGGGGAGGCACCCCTGCTTGGTACACACATGTGAGTAAATGCCTGTATGTGGAGACATATGGCATGCACACACATACATGTATGCACCTAATTGAGAGGAGACAAACTATAGTATGTGCCTGCAGTGGAAGTAGAGTGGTTGGAGAGATGGAACTTGGAACTTGAAAACCGTATGCATGTATGTAGCAAGAGGGAGACTCCCATCTCATCATATCTTCCTCCCTTGGTCCAGACTCTGAACATGGCAGATAGAATACTTGAGAACCCCATCTCTTCCCAAAGCCTGGAGCCCCCAGGTACCACTTTGAACTCCTGAATCAGTCTCCTTTCCAAAACCCAAACAAGGTGTTCCTGAAACTGGACCACCATAGAGAATGGGGATTGGTAATTAGGGATCCAACTTGGGGAGAACTGATAGTCTTAGGAAATGCCCCCAACAAAGTAATGGCTTCTGGAGGGACTGTTCAGTCAGGGATGGGAGATCTTCTAAAGGGTCTACTTGATACAGCTGGGACTTTGGTAAACTTTGGCTAAATTCAGAGGGAGGGATGTCACAGGAGGAGGGAACCCAAGCCTGGGAGTCTACCCAACCAGCCTGTTGCCTGGACACTCAATTACTTTATTATTTATTTACTTATTCTTTCAGAGGTGCACAGAATTGAGTTGACCATACTCCTCAGTTCTTGGCGCACTATATCATCACTGATCCATGTGAAGCCCTTTTATTCATTATTTTGCTTTGTTTTGTCCCCTTCATCACCCATTCCTGATCCCATTCCCTCCTCCAACACAGGCACCCACTCTCCTGTATTTAACATACATCCTTCCAATCTACCATTCATGTGTTTATTTACATATATGTGTATCTGTGAAAATATATGGTATTGTTATGTGTTTTAATTTACATAAACAGTATTGTACTATAAATCTTGTTCTGTTTCTTTTTTCACTCAACATTCTGTTTTTGAGAGATCCAGCCATGTTGCTGTACGTAGATTTAATTCATTCTAGTGGTCCATCTTATACATATATATCACATTTTCCTTATTCATTCCCCTGGTGACGGGTTTCTAGGTTGCCTCCAGTTCTCTGCTACAAGGAGGCTACAGTGGGCAGTTTTCCTACACTTCTCTTTAAGAATGCTTTATCTAGAGGAGGTGAAACTGAAGCTCAGAGAGTGTGAGTTATAAAGTAAGGAAGAGACCCGTGGTTTGAATTCCGACCAAAGCCAGAACCCCACCACCATGGCCACCAAGACTGTCCATCTGGCCAAAATAATTTTTGAAACACTGTTAAGAACAGTATAGATTGGGGACGGGGAGAGGAAAAAGGAGGGGAAGGGGAAGTATTGAGTAGATGAAGACAGAGAAAGTCCTAGAAAAATCTAGTATATGAACTGAATCACATCATTTTAATGACGCATAGGGAGTTACTTTTTTTTTTTTGCGTGATTATTATTTCTAGAGCCATTTTGCAGAGATGGAAAATGCCACGTCAAAACCTGACCCCAAACCAAAGGCCCTAGGTTTCTAGAGTCCAAGCTCATTTAGAACACCCTGAGCCCCCCGGAGCCTCATCAGTTTGCTGCGGGGCAAAAAGCTGGGGACTGGGACAGGGGCGGGGTGGATTTTTAAAGTGCGTAGTTGCCTAAGGGAAATGGAAAGGAGGGGAGGGGAGGGGGGATGAAGGACAGCTAAGCTCTCCAATTTGATTTGAACACGTCGTGCTCAGCAGGCTCAGCGCCTGCGTTCTTTTCATTTTTGGTCCTAAGAACCACTGGTAACATTGGTTAATAAAACTATATAGGTTTCAGGGGTACAACTCTATAATACATTATCTGTATATTGTATTGTGTGTTCGCCACCCCAAGCCAAGTCTCCTTTCATCCCCAATTATCCTTCTTCTACCCTCTAATTCAATAAAAAAAAAAAAAAAAAAAAAAGAGCCACTGGTACTTTTCCCATTGGATAAAACGTTGAAAGGTGAGGAAGAAGGGCTTCTTCCCCTTAGCTTTTCTCACAGCCAATTGCCCCGCAGCTTCCCTCTGGTCGCTGGGGGCGGGGGGGCGGGCGTCAGCACGATGATTGGCGGGCCAAGGAGAGCCAATGGGAAAGTGAAGAGGTGGGGTGTCGGCTAGCAGGTTGGGGGAGAGCTAGCAGTAGTCTGGGGAGCGTGAGTGCCGCCTCTGCGGCCAACAGCCAATGGCGAGGCAAACGGGTCCCTGACGTCAGGGAGGGGCGGGGCCTGGGCTCCTGGCGCGGAGGGAATAGGGCAGGCGCTGTGGGAGGGAACGCCAGAGCGAGGCTGTGAGCTGAGCTGGTCGCGTGAGGCGCGGTGGCTCCGCTTCAGGTGTCACAGGCAGCAGCGGCCTGGCTGAGAGAAGGGGCGAGCGCGGTTCCTCTTGCGGTGTGAGAGCGGTCGCCATGGACCGCCCGGATGAGGGGCCTCCGGCCAAGGCTCGCCGCCTGAGCAGCTCAGAGCCCTCTCAGGACGACGTGCCGCCGCCGCCGCCGCCGCCGCCGCCGCCGCCACTCCTGCGACTGCCCCTGCCTCCACCCGAGCAGCGCCCGAGGCTCCGGGAGGAAACTGAGGCGGCACAGGTGCTGGCTGACATGAGGGGGGTGGGACTGGGCCCCACTCTGCCCCCGCCGCCTCCCTATGTCATTCTGGAGGAGGGGGGAGTTCGCGCATACTTCACCCTGGGTGCTGGGTGTTCCTGCTGGGATCCTGAGATCGAGTCTGGGTATGGCGGGGCACCCCCTCCCACGGAGAGCCTGGAAACACTCTCTCCTTCGGAGGTTTCTGGGGGAAGCCTGGAAATCGACATTCAGGTTTCGGAGCCCGGCAGCTTTGATGGAGAAAAGGCCCTAGAAACCTGTAGCATAGGGGGGCGGGGGTACCAGATGTTAGCCGGTCTACAGGGGAAGGAAGAGACCATCATCATAGTGGAAGACGATGAGGAAAATGAAAAGGAAAGTGTGAGGAAGAGGAGGAGGAGGAAGAGGAAGCACAGGAAGGTGAAGAAGGAAGTCGAAGAGATAAATGCCGAGAAGATAGAGTACATCCTGCAGGCACTGGAAAACATTCAGCTGGACCTGGAGGCGGTGAACATCAAGGCAGGCAAGGCCTTCCTCCGTCTCAAGCGCAAGTTCATCCAGATGCGGAGACCCTTCTTGGAACGCAGAGACCTTATCATCCAGCATATCCCAGGCTTCTGGGTCAAAGCAGTATCCTTGTCATCTATACTCATGGGTCAGGATCCCATGACAGAAAGGGGGGATGTGGGGACAAGGACAGAGTGAAAAGGTGTGGGGGCTGGCCCTATTGAAAGAATGACTAGGTTTGGTGGAGGAGGGATGGAAGGAGGGGGGAAAAACATCGGAGAAGCTGGACTAGAGATGGTGAAGGGGGAGGGACATACAACATAAAAACTGGACTACAGATGGGGAAAGAGGAAGAATATAATATTTAAAAATGCATCATAGACAGTGAAAGGGGGAGGGTAGTAGAGGGGCATACATCAGAAAAATTGGACCAAAGATGATGAAAGGATGGGGGAGGGGCATGCAGAAGATAAACTGACTCAGAGACAGTGAAGAGGGAGGGGAAGGGCACGATAGCAGAGAAATTGCCCAGAATGGGTGCTTAACTCACACATGGCTCTGCAAATCCTAGGTATCTACCTAGATACTAGGGAGACCCCCAACCCTGGCTGGAGAAAAGGGGGCTAGAAAGTTGCTGGAGCCCCTTAAGGGTCAAAGGAGTACCTAGGAATGGAGATCAAGGAGTTAAATGAAGGAAAAGGGAGAATAAGAAAATCCCAGTCACTACTCAGCTCATCTCAGGGACACATACAGACATACAACATGTTAGTGACACATAGGTTTAACATCCTGTCAGAATTACATAGATACAGATCCTTGGCACCCTCATGCAAAATATACATGATCACAGACCCTCAGTACCCAGTGTCACTTGGACATAAACCCTCAGATCCAGACACATAATATCATGTGGACAAAGACCCATAATACCCAAATATACATTATGTGACTACAGACCCTCAACAACCAGATATAGCTTTACTTGGACATGGACCTTCAGCCTCCAGACATACAGTGTCTTGTAAGCACAAGCCCTTGGCATCCAGAGACACATCACATGAACATAGACCTTCAGCACCCACACACAACAAACAAGAACTGTGGTAAGGCCACCTGATGCAGAGGTTTGACAGCATAAATACAGGCTCTCACCATATATATAGCATCATGGAAATAAAAGTACAGGTCAGGGCCCATGATGCACTTGCTCCACACATCAAATGAACACAGAAGGAATTCTCCTGCTCCAGCTTCTCTTTTGTTTTGCCCTGCCTGACCTGCTCTGCCTGGCCTTCCCTCCCTCCTTCTCTCAATGAACAGTCACTCCTTGACCTAAACTGCTCCCTCCCTCAGTTCCTCAACCACCCCAAAATTTCAATCTTGATCAACCAACGTGATGAAGACATTTTCCGCTACTTGACCAATCTGCAGGTCAGGCCAAAGAGATTTTTTTTAAAATTAAAACTGGACAAGGAACCTGGTCCTTTGGAGGTGAGGGAGGATTGGAGGGGGGACCATGGTAAGGTGAGGATTCCATCATTACCCTCCACCCTGAGCAGGTGCAGGATCTCAGACATATCTCCATGGGCTACAAAATGAAGCTGTACTTCCAGACAAACCCCTATTTCACAAACATGGTGATTGTCAAGGAGTTCCAGTGCAACCGATCGGGTAAGAGGCAGTCCCAGGGCAAATCTATGTACACTTGGCCAGTCCCCTCTCCATAACCTTTTCCTCTAGGCCGGCTGGTGTCTCACTCTACCCCAATCCGCTGGCACCGGGGCCAGGAACCCCAGGCCCACAAGCACAAGAACCAGGACACCAACCACAGCTTCTTCAGCTGGTTCTCAAATCACAGCCTCCCAGAGGCCGACAGGATTGCTGAGGTGGGCCCCTCCTGGTAGTACCAGAGAAGGACTTGCTACGCTTGCCTCTGGGTGCCTGGGGAATTGGGAGTAGGTTCTGGGGCTTATACTCATAGCTCTGTTTTCCCTTCCCCCTTCTATTCCAACAGATTATCAAGAATGACCTGTGGGTTAACCCTCTGCGCTACTACATGATGGGTGAAGGCGGCTACAGGGCCAAAAGAAAGAAGCAAGAAAAGAAAGAAAGGTGATGGGGGATTGGAGGCTGAGAGGTGGTTTGTTAGTGTCACATAGGATTTATTAAGCCAAAAAGGACCTTGGAGATAATTCACTTCAATATGTTTTACAAGTGGGAAATGATGCCCAGAAATGGGGTGTGATTGGCCTGAAATTACACAGTCAGGGGCAGAAATGGGACTCTCCCCACCCTAGTTTTATCCCTGGGATCCTTTGTAGCCTACTGCCTCCCCAGTTACTTACCACCTTTCAGTAGTCTGTTTTGGGTACAACACCTCTCACCAAACTTATATTCAACCCCAGGCTTTCCCACAGTAAAAAGAGGAACAAGTATGAGGTGGTGATCATGGAAGACTTGGATGACTATCAAGTAATGGAAGACATTATTGGCGAGACCTCAGACAGTGATGTTATCACTGACAATGAGACCATTAACGACATCAAGATCTCTGACTTCATGGAGACCACTGACTGCTTCGAGACCACTGACAACGAGATAA
Source organism: Anoura caudifer (assembly GCA_004027475.1). NCBI lineage: Eukaryota > Metazoa > Chordata > Mammalia > Chiroptera > Phyllostomidae > Anoura > Anoura caudifer. The sequence continues at coordinate 42,361 of PVKU01008083.1, read as the reverse complement.
CTGACATCAACGAGAGCCTCTGTGACAGTGAGAGCCTCTGTGACAGTGAGATCCCAGACCACAGTGAGACCACTGACAACAATGAGGTTGCCATTGATGACAAAAATCCTGATGACAACAATGAGAATACTGATGGTGAAGATGAGAACCCCAAGGGTGGCAGCTACAGCAACCTGGGCAGCAGTGATAGTGACAATGATGGAGACAACGAGGCCAGTGATGATGAAGATAATGATGGCAACGAAGGTGACAGTGAAGGCAGTGATGATGACGGCAATGAAGGTGACAATGAAGGCAGTGATGATGACGACAGAGACATTTATGATTATGTGAATGACACTGAAGAGTCTGAGAAGGATCAAGTTAACAGCAGCTACCTGTATGACTATGATGATGAGGTAGAGACCTTCTTTGAAGAAGAATCCTCAATGGAGGAAGAAGAGGAGGAGGGTAGTGAGGAAGGTAAGCTAGATCCCTTTCTTGTCTTCCCTCCTTTCTCTTTTCTCAGAGAAAAGCTGGCCAGTATCAGGGAATCAAGGCATGAGCACAAACTGCCCTTGTGGAGAAAATAAAAAAGCATTCTGTGCAACTTATAAAACAAAGGCCAGGGAACATTTAACTTAGAAATGTAATAAGATCAAAGAAGCATCTCAGTTGTAGGTGATGGGTAACAGCAAAAGACAAAGAAGGAAGAGATAGGAGAGAGTAGGTGGAAAACTGAGGACTGGTTCACATACAGGGGCGGGGGTGGGTGCATGGAAGGTAGCAAACACATTGCAATTCAGTACACTTTGTACCCAGCCCTGGCCTTCTGGCAACTCCCAGTTCTGTTTGGGGAGCTGAGGCTGAAATGGACATTATGCTTTGTGAGCCCAGAGGAGGGAACAGTTAATTCTACCTTAACGAGGAAGGAGAAAAATAGAGAAAGGAAGTGGCATTTGAACTGGAGGCTACATTCCATCTTAAGGAGTATTTTGGGGCATTCTTGGTGGAAGGGATCACATGAACGTGGAAGGGTGAAAATGTATGGTATGTTGGGCACAGTTTCCCAAATTGTCTTCTGAGGACCTTTCACCAGTTCTGAAGGCTGCTTTTCACAAAAAGGTTTAGTGATCAAATATGTTGGGGAAATACTACATATAGTAATATCTTCATGTAGAGTCACCTGTACATTAGCACTTTAAAGGCTCTGAGAAGTCTTACTGTAAGAAACCTATTTAAACTTTGTGGAACGCAATATTTTTTAAGCTTCTTGACCACAGAAGCCACTGCTCATCAAAGAATGTGTTTTGGGAGATACTATGTTTGAAGGAAAAGATGGTATTTAAGGTGACTCTCAGATTTGGTTCTGGCCTGGATGACTAGTGAAAGGTGGTGCCATTTCCTGGGATGGGGAATGGCATGGTGGTGAGATTGATGGGATGCAGGGAGAAACACAGAGTTAGAAGGGCTTGTTGGACATAAGGCAGGCCTCTGGGGAAAGACCAACCACTCCTGTGGGTTTTGACCATGCAGTCAAAAACTTCCATTGAGGGCAGGGGCAGGGGACCAAGGAAGGAGGGATTGAATGAGTGAGTAGACTCAATCTAGACATTTTCAGGTTGACTGGAGAAATTGAGGGAATTGCTGGCCCTATCCCCTCCCACCAGATGACACTTCTGTTGGAGGAGAGGTAGAGCTATCTGCCCAGCCCTAGGATGGGAGTGGGGGTAGGGAATTGGGCTGAAGAGGACAGACTGGGGCCTGTTTCCATCACACTATGGAGAAGGAGCTGACTCCAGATGAATAGGTTTATTCAGCTGAGGTCACAGCTCAGGAAAAGACACATTTGATGCATACAGTGGGAGAAAAAGCTACTTTAAGAGATGTATGAACTTTGTTTGGATAGCGGCAAAGAGCTCACCCTATTCTTGTGTCCCCACCCATCCACGGTTGCTTGTTCCAAGCAGAGGTGCTTGGCAAGTGATCCTTTCCCACCAATGGCCCATCTAACCACTCTCTTACATTTTCTGGTCTCCCCTCTCTGCCCTGTGCTGCCAGGAGGTGAAGACAGCCATGATGAGGGAGAAAGTGAGGAGGAGGAAGGAATCGAAGAAGACTGGGAAGACTCTGACATGGAGGAGGTCCTTCAGGTCCCAAACGCTTGGGTGGACCCAGTGAAGAGAGGCAAAATCGGATAAACAAACGTCCCGCCCTTGCCCTTGTGGTGGCTGCCTCTGTATTCCTCTCCCTCTCCCCCATTTGTCCTCCCCTTCAGCTAGGGCCTTGAGGCCCCACATTGCACTTCTGGGGGGTGACCAACTTCGTACACGGGTTTGAAGTTTATTTTTATGGTTTAGTAATTGCAGAGTTCTTATTTTGGGGAGCAGGGGGAGGGGGATTCCCCCTTCCTTTGGCCCTCCCTCGCAGGCTTCTGTGTGCTGCTATGTATTTATTGTGATGCCTTGGTCAGGGCCCCTCTGTCCCCCTCCTCGTGCTGTATGGAGTGGACACCCTTGATCTCGAAGTGGGGCAGGCTGCTGTGGCCTTGGGGGCTCTGCTGCCACCCTGTTGTCCCAAGTCTCTCTCTTACCCTCACCTTTCCCTGCTGTGCCCACTAGCCCGCATCGGTGTCTATGCAAGGCCGCTTTGCCATTGCGGTGTTCCTATCCCCCTCCCCCAGAAGCCCTGCCTCGTTCCCTGTGAACCCTGGTAATCCTAATAAAATTTAGAGCAAATTCAAAGTGCTGCTTCGAGTCTTTTGTTCCGTCCGGTGTGGTGTCCCCAGCAGCCAGTATCCCTTGCTACAAGCCCTCAGGTAGCCAGCTCTTCTAAACACTGGCTTGCAAGATGGTAGTGGCGGGTGGATTTGGCTGGCTGGAGTCCTGCTCTGCTGGGCCGCAGAGGTGTGGCGTCAGGCCAATGCGGACCATTCTGGCCAATGGCAGGGCGAGGTTGAGGAAGCCCCTCCCTCTCCCGTCAGCCCGCAGTAGACTCAGCCAGGTAGCAAACGGCTTCCCACGCCTTGCACAGGGACACAGAAACGCTTTGCGCCTGGTAACATCCATTTATTCAGTGATTCATCTTTTAATTTATCGTGCGTCAAACCTTTCCTCGGGCCTAGTGTGAGCTGGGCGGTGGAGGGGGGAACCAAAGGAATCCATTTTTCTCATTCGCATGTAGCAAAAAAAAAAAAAAATATATATATATATATATATATATATATATATATATCAGTTGGGACATCACGATCCAGTAATGCAGGAGTGCTCTCTCCTCTTAGGGCAGGGGTGCAGGGTCCCTAGAGCTGGGCCTGGGAGAGAAGACAAGAAAAGATGAGTCAGGCGGAGAAGTTTGCATAGAGATAAGGGCAAAGCAAAGGGAAAATACTATGCGAAGGGGGGTGGGGCTCGGTAGTTGGGAGTCTGAAAGGCAGACGTTATCTGGGAGACCTGGGAAAGGCTGTGATGTTTTAAATTCTGGATACAGTAACTTTATTTCAAGGGACACCAGAAATACCTCCCAGATTCTTTCTGGATCATAATGACAACTTATGTAGCCATCTGAGTTGTTCTGCAATATACCTCCAGAACTCTCCACCCAATGCCCTTACTTTGCTGGAAGGATTCAGATTTGTGTTTTAGAGAATGCCCTCTGCTGGCTGCCAGAAGAAAGGATTGGAGGGAGAGAGTGAGCAAAGCTCCACCTCAGGTTGAGAGTGGCGTGATGGGGGTGGATATAGGAGGCTTTTAAATTTTTTCCTTAATTTTAGAAGTTTTTAATATATAGAATTATTACGGAGATAATAGAGAGTCCCCATATACTTTACAGCCAGTTTCTCCTAGTGTTAACATCTTTCATTAGTATGGCACATCTGGCACAATTAGTGAACCAGTGATAATACAGTACAGTTAACTCAAGTTCATACTTTATTCATACTTTATTAGTTTTCGCTTAATTTCCTTTGTCTATTCCAGGGTACCATCCAGGACATCACATTACATTTAGTCATCATGTCTCCCTAGGCTCCTCTTGGCTGTGACAGTTTCTCAGACTTTCTTTGTCTACAGTGACCTGGAGTCATCAACATTTGAGGAGTACTGGTCAGGTATTTTGTAGAATTTTCCTCAGTTGGGATTTGTGTGATGTTTTTCTCCTGATTAGAGTGGGGTTATGGGTTGAGGAAGGAAGACTACAGAAATACAGTCCTATTCCCATTGCATTCCCATAGCTAAGCATAGCTATCAATATACCTTATTACTGTTCATGTTAATCTTGCTCTCCTGGCTGAGGGTGTGTATGTCAGGTTTCTCCATTGTAAAATTACTCCTCTGCCTCCTAGCAAACTTTGGAAGGAAGCCACCAAGTCAGAGGTGTCAAACCCATTTTCACCGGGGACCACATCAGACTCGCAGTTGCCGTCAGAGGACCGAACATAATTTTGGGACTGTATAAATGTGACTACCCCTTAACAGTTAAGCAAGAGCTTGGCACTGCCGCCAGGTAGAAACAAGGTTCCAGGCCGGATAAAACAAGGTGGAGGGCCAGACTCGGCCTGCGGGCCTTGTGTTTGCCACCTGTGCACCGAGTGTAGCTCATGCTTAGGGGGTGGAGAGTTATGCTTTTCATCAACTCAAGGGCAAAGTATTTACATAAATGAATTAGACTTGTTCCACATTAGAAATGAATCTGTTCTATGAGAGCTTTTAAGATGCTGGAATTGACAGGCTTTATTTTTTCCATCTTAAACAAGATGTTTATTTAAACAACAAGACACTGAACATAAAGGGAAAACTGTCTAGGATTCATTTCTTTTAGAGTAATTTATCTCTACTTAAAGACAGACTGCCCTACACGTGACAGTTCTGTACAAAATATTATAAATTTGTCCCTGGTTTTACAATGATAGATAAAAAACGTTAAAACTCTCCAATTGAACAAAGCATGCAAGAATTTTTTATGTTTTTCTTTTTTCTTTAAAGATTTTATTTATTTATTTTTACACAGAGGGGAAGGGGGGGGAGAAGGAGAGGGAGAGGAACATCAATGTGTGGTTGCCTCTTGCATGCCCTCAACTGGGGACCTGGCCCTCAACCCAGGCATGTGCCCTTACTGGGGATTGAACCCACGACCCTTTGGTTCACAGGCCAACGCTCAATCCACTGAGCCACACCAGTCAGGGCTTATGTTGTTCTTTTTTTGTTAAACAGTGAGAGCAAAATAACTTGCTGGAATATAAAGATAAGGGCTGAATGGGCATTCCACTAATGGAGAAAGTGGGTATTTTCACCGAACTAGTATTTATCCCCATCCCATCTCCATTTGATGTTGATCAAAATATACGACTGGTTATTTTCTAGCTTTCAAAGGAAATTAAGCTTTTGTGTGAATAAATAAACTGATTAAAAATGTGAAAAATAAACAATATACCATTGGCCATTTGTTGTAGTTAAAAATGCAAATGCTTGCATATATACATCAGTTACTTTATATACAGTGGGGAAGGGGAAAAGAAAAGAATAGAGAAAAGTATGCTGTAGTAGTCAGGATGTGGCGAAACAAAATTGTGGTTTTCTAGTTAAGAATGTCTTTTTGGTCTGGAGGAACAAAGTTCTGGAGTAAAGCAGCAGATTCTCTTTTTGGGAGCTACCTCCTGTCTGCTGCTGCCAGAATTCATCAATTGTATTTTCATCCTCTATTTCCAGTTGTGCAGGTGTGTCTGTTTCATTGGTTGGCTGCCTGTCAAATTGGAATCTGATCTGCCTCATTGACAAACCCTGTAGTTCACAATAGGGTTTCATTAGTTTACTACATGGTTTATGTCTCAATCTTAAACTGCACCACAGAACCATCCTACCCCGCTACCTTCAAATTAATATGATAGTTATTCCCAGTCTTGACTCTCTTGGGCTTTTCATCAGCCTTGGCGAGTGCCAAAGTCTCCTCAGCTGCCGCGAGATGAGTGCACAAGCAGGAACAGGAGCAGCAGAAAGCTGACAGGCTTTAGATATGGAAAAAGAAGGATTGGGAGAAGTCAGGGGTAACTACAAGGTTGCTGTGGATCCTTTATCAAAGCTCCTTCCTCTCTGGGCCTCCTCTCTGAAATGGTTGGAATACCAGATCTTGGCCATACACCATGATTCTGATAAATGTTTTGGGAAGAGCATGAAGGTTTGGATGCCTCTTGTTCTGACCTGGGACTGCACTGTCAGAAGTGGGTAGAAGAGACTGTGGCCCAGAAATGGGAACATCTTGCCTCAGGGCCAGAGCTGAGAGTGCAGGATCCTGAGTCAAGGCACCCTGTGCATAGGGAAGAGACAACTATGTGCAGTATCTGGAGCCAGTCCCAATGAGCACGTGGTGAAGTGAAAGGGAGGAGGGAGCAGCAGGGACAAAGGCCTGGAGTGGCCAGGAAGAGGTCATCCTGGCAAGAGGATACCAGCCAGTATGAGAGACAGACAGCCTTGGTACCCTTGCCTCAATTTGCTGTGCCTCACAACATGAATCCCTGACCCTTTCTAGAGGGCCTCAATTTTTCCACCTGAAAACTTAGGCTAATCATACTTGGGAATCAGTCCAGGAGAAGCAACCTGACTAAATTCCCAAGATGGAATCCAGCCTTAAAGTAGATTCCTGAAGCTTAGCCTTCATCATGCTCTTCCCTGATTCCTCTCAGTCTTCCTAATCAAATCCCCAGCCCCTCATCCTTCATTTGAGGTGCCTCTTCACCCACCCTGTCAGAGAGGGCCTCTGGCTTCAGGCACACTGTTCGGAACTAAGTATGGGATCCTAATATACAATAGTTAGCTAGGCTGCTCATGTCCTGCCTGAGGCATGGGAGAAGAGGATGTTCTTTTCCTAGAGTGATATCTTGTTCCCTGTGCCCTCAGTCCTCAGAGTATGGTGTGGCTTCAGGTTCTGCCCAGTCTGGGCCTCCAAAAGGAATGGTCTGTTCTAGAAGGTCTTTAAGGTCACATCCAACTCCAAAATATAGTCTTTGCTGAAGACCAGAGAAGACAGGCCCCATTTGCTGGGACCCTGAACAGAAACGAGGAGGAAGACCAGGAGAAGAAGGAGGGGTTGTAGACCCAATGCATCCCAGGATCTGTTCCCATACTGAAGCTAATTGCCTTTGTGTCTTTTACAGCTCACCCCATTCCCCTGCAGCAGAGGGCCCTGCTCCTGGGGCTGAGGTTCCCAGGATCTCCTGGGGCCAGACCTTTAAAATGCCACTCACTTCTGTGAACCAAAGATTGGCAAAATTGAACCAAAACTAGATTCATGAATATGTCTCTTTCTTAGGTCACCAAAAGGGCCAGCACTGGCTCCTTCAGTTGGGGGTGTGTAGGATGGTTAGGGAGGAATCTTATTATTTATACAGTAAACATTTATTGAGCATCTACTGTGTGCCTGATACCAAACTGGGTGATAAGGATATAACAAAGAAACATGACAGACCAGGTCTTTGTTCTCCTGGAGCCCAGAGTTTAAGACAAGTGTCTTTTATAACCTTGGTTGTATTTTTTTAGTTTTTGCAAATAATTTTTTATTTTTCAGTTACACTTGACATACAATATTATATTAGTTTCAGGTGTATAAGCCAATGATTGGACATTATAACTAAGTGATCACCCTGATAAATTTTATACCCATCTGACATCATACATAGTTATTACAATATTCTTAATTATATTCCCTACACTGTACTTTACATCCCTGTGACTATTCTGTAACAAGCAATTTGTCCTTAATTCCTTCACCTTTTCCACCCATTCGCCCAGCCCCTTTCCCATCTTTCAAAAATCCAGTCGTCCACCCCTCTCCCCACCCTGGTAACCACTAATTCTCTCTCTGTGTACAAGTATTCCTAACACTTTTAATGCTACGGACCCGTCTGATGATCTCATGAAGCCCATAGACCTTTCCTCAGGAAACAGTATCTTTTAAATGCATAAAATAACATACTTTTGGTTACAAGCAAAGTGGTTATATTGAAATTTTGTTATTAAAATATGGAAAAAGCAAGCATGTGCTATAGTAATATATGTGCTCCTCGTTAATTCATTAAATCATAAGATACAGTGAAGGGTCTAATGAGTATCATGATTTTAAAATAGAGATGAGATTATGTGATATTTCAAGGGATCTACAACATCTATAATGCGATACGAAATATCCCTGTGACTTCTATTGGTGACAGAGTCACATGTACTACTACTGTGGTCAGTTACATTCTTCATTGAAAAAATGCTAAATCTCAACCACAGGAGTGAAAAATAAAGATGTAATTCTTTTTCCTATGCAAATTCATGGACCCCTCCAAAACCTGTCCCCAGACTAGGTTGGAGGTCTGTGAACACAAATTAAGAATCTCAGGTAATAAGAAGGTCCTTCCTGTCTCTCCTTTCTTAAACAGTTGTCATTTGGAGGACAAGCCTGGGTTTTATTCTGGGTCTCACTGCTGTGTAACCTCAAGCCAATCATTTTGTCTCTCTGGGCCACAGTTTCCTCAATCTGAAACAATGAGAAATGCAAGCATTTGGATGGGAGACCTTAATTATTAATGTGCTGGGCAATCAATTTATGTCCTCTCAGTTAATCCTTACAATGATAGTGTCAGGTGAGGAGTTTCTTTTTAAAAATTGTCTTCCCATTTCACAGATAGTTAAACTGAGGCTCCTAGTGAGGTTGTTGCTTGACCAATGAGTTAGTTAAGTAGTAGGGGCTGGTGAGTGACCAGCCACACCCCTTTATCACTCCCTCGTCCTCCATGGATAAAATTAGGAACTACATTCATTTTGGGCGAGAGAAACCTATCAGAAATTCCTGTAGGGAGGGTAGAGCTACAGAAAATTGAGGGCAGAGTCGTGTCTTTTAGCAGGGCAGTGGCTTACAGAAAATTGAGGGCAGAGTCGTGTCTTTTAGCAGGGCAGTCACTTACACAAAGGGACTTACAGAGTAAGACATCAAAAAGCCAGGATCTCTAATCATTCATTCAGTGACTTGCACCAGGCCCCACTTTCGGCTTAGCGCCTGGGTGTTCCCAGGTAACCTCCCGAAGCCCAGTCGAATAGACCCCGGAACGGGAAAGATGAGCCCTCCTCCCGTGTCAAATCGTATTAAAGGGTGGGCTTGGCTTGTCAGCCAATCAAAGATCCATGAAGAGGCAGAGTTTTCTTCCGCTTGGATCCCAGCCTGGGGTTGGGGGGCCTGGGTAAGTAAAAATAGTGTTTCCATCTTCAGCCAATCCCAGGAAATATAGGAGGGCACTCATCCAATGGGAGACCCCGGGCTGCAGGTAGCGGCGGAGCCAGAGACCCAGCTCAGGCTCCAGCCAGCGGAAGAGACCACCTGGGTATTCTTGAGATCCAGCTCGGATCCTGGAATCTGCTCGCTTGTGGCGTGAACGGCGGGAGGTGTCCGGTGAGAGACTGTAAAGATCGAGGTCGGGGGCGGGGGGGGGGGGGGGGGGGGGGGGGGGGGGGGGGGGGGGGGGGGGGGGGGGGGGGGG